>JAADVD010000383.1:0-28120 GCA_023334535.1 Pythium vanterpoolii
CGATTGGGCGATTGACACTGCGAGTCGCGCCACCTGATAATCGATCCATCTCTGAATGAATCAAACTAAAGCAGGAATAGTTGTCCAGATAATTTCTGAGTCAGATCTGAGTTGTGGTGTCTTGGACGGTTTTCTCCCGCGATTTTACATTGATGGACAAGACACGTCTCCCTATGCACCTGATTTCACCTATTTTAGTATTCAGTAAGGGTACGACCTATGTAAACTGATATTTGCAATTGATGGGAAATGATCTACCGTATTTGTACGTATGTAGGTACACGTTGGCCAATCAGATACCAGTAGGTCCGAGGCGGCATGCAATCAAAGGTTCACCCATCAATTCCAGATAGCAGACCAATACTTACATGCGAACCGTGGCGACTGAGAGTCGTTCCCTCGTGAGTTCGCGAGTGACAGCAACTCGGGTCTACGATTGTCACAATTCCATCGCGTACCCATCAAATTCCATCACAGCCGTCGAATTAGCACAACGTCGCCGGCGACTGATCCACGTGCGAATGCGATCTGGCGACAACGAATGGGTGCGTCTCCCAATAAAAGACAGGCCCGGAGGAGCGTGTCGGCTAACCACGTTCATCAGGATCCGCCTATTGTCCGCTTGATGCATATAAATCTCCCAGTCTCCCTCGTATTAGGGATCCACTCGACCGCGGAGATCTTGCCATTCACGTTCGTATCCAGTAATGTAATGTTCACTCAACCTCACGGCGTAATTGACACGCTCGGACAAGTCTGTTCCCGCCAGGAAGCTACTGTCATCAACAGACAGCACGAAAAGTCTATCTAAAAACCTCGCACTGCTATAGATAACTCAGGTACTTCATTTGCTCTCGACTCCTCCCATGAACTTTGCTTGTGGAGACGTCCATCTCATTAATACATAGACTGGCAGCGTTGGGTTAATAGAAGTAGAGTGAGTGTGATGTGTTTAATTACTGAATGAGTATTCCTTGATAGAAGTACAAGCAGCCGCAGTTTTGAAGTTTTGCGATGTGCACGCGCGAAGCATTGCAGCATTCGCGTCGCCGCGGCTGCGTCTGCGAAAACACAGTTCGTCGTCGTGAGTGTGTTTGTAAGCGTGAGCGTAACACTCGCCACGCTCGTGCACCACCTCGTGATCAGCTTCCCCACGCCTTCGTCAGTCTCATTGTCGGTTGCCATGGCAAGCACTGATTGCTGGCGCAATGTGGGTCGTGTGGAAAACGCAGATCCGCGACGACGCCAAAGTGCGGCAAGATTTGAAGCAGTTCGCTTGGCGCTTTATGGACCAGTTTGTGATGGTCGCGGTGTACCCGCTATGACGTTCGTCTTTCGCAACCTTAGTAGCATTCAGCTACGATCTCCTCTATTAGGTTCCCTGAAACTGCTAATCGTCGTGTTCGATCGATGACTGGGTATTTCGACGCTGCGGCTGCTGGCGTTCGCGCTGCTCAAGCACGCGCTGCATCGCTGCTGGTCTTTGGGTCTTCTTGGCCACTCAGTTTACACTGGAGCACTATGGTACGGTAGTCATGGGGCTACATGAAGAAGAGCAGAGAGACCCAGCTGACGCTTCGTCCTTTTACTCTAGGGGTCGACTATACGCTCCCCTTCGAGTGGCTACGGCACCCCAGTTCACACAATGGAACGGCATGAGACAGTCGATGATTCCGTAGCTCAACCGCTTTTTCATTGTGTCGATAGTAATAAAATAATACGATTTCTTTCTTGGTATCAACTGTTCGGCCACCAACGTGGTTTCGAGAGCATCGGTGCAGTCGCGCAAGTCCAACGACATCAAGCCATTCTTCTTGAGACGCCGACAGTCGACGCTGCAACGTTTTTTCCACGCTGTCCACATCCATAACTGTTGCAGTGATTGATGGAAGGCAATAGCTCCGTTTTTGTGCACATCAGTGGCCACTCAGATGCAACCCCTTCGAGGTCGCAACTGAAGAAAAATTATCAATCTAACTCGCGACGGAATGCAAGTGCATGAGAGGGTGATACTGGAGGCCAGATGAGTGGGCGCTTGACCCAAACTACTGGTCACTGCAGATACTCGAGACACTATTTTTTTTAATCTCGACTTCGTTAGCGCCGAACACTGGTGGCTTCGATCGAGTCGACACGTTCCAGTCTCCAGAATGAGAATACACTTCCACGTGCGCACATCACGAGCAAGCCTAGATGATCTGTCTACGATTGCTGGACAGATATGAGTACGCATAACAATAAAACATAGGTAAACTACCAGTGAACGGGTACTTCGTAAACGCACGACAGTTAAGCATCGACCGACCGCGTCCTTGTCCTGAGCACCATACACACGGTCCACTGCCCACTGTGGAGCGGGTCGTAATTGGCTATTCGCCGACGCACTGTACAATGATGACGTACGCGACAGCGAGCGCCGCCCTACGCGAGATTGAAACAGGAGCCTGGAGTCTCTGGCGGTAGTCGCTTGCACACGACTCGGCCAAAATATTGAACCCATCGCTTTCGTGACCATCACGTTGCCGGTCTTGCCGGCTCGACCTGCGCTCTTGACGACAGACAGTACTAGCGCCATGGAGGGGCTGCAGGGGAGAACACGTTCTGGAGCATCCAGTCACCAACTAAATTTTCGAGCATCGCTTATCTATCCTCACAGCCACGACCAGCACACATCGCCATCACCGCTGGGGTCTAAGTAAAGCACTGGTCTAGTATGGCGGGCTCGACTCGTAGGAGAAAACGTTGCACCGCTCCACGTGGTCCACGGCCACCGACGTGATCTTGGTGAGCACACGCCCCGAGCCGGGGGTGGAGTTCATGAGCACAATCACGACGCCCACGGCCACGCAGGTACAGATGGTGGATCACGCATGTTGCGTCAGTGTGCCTTCGAGCGTAGCCCTGGCGCATCACATCTAAACTCAATTTTATCTGAGCGGATCTTCAGCGTTTGGCATCGGCATTGGCGAGATGCGATAGATGGTGTCGTAGAGGGCGAGGCAGTTTTTTTCTCGTTGGTGCTTGTGGGTCCGGAAGCCTGCGCCACTGCTTGGCGACGACCCAGTCCTCAACGCTCACGATCGCGAACAATGGGTCGCCGCATCGGCAAGTATCACATCGTCCCCGGTATTGTCGATTAGTCCTTGTGACCTTTTCACATGGAGCGCGGCTTGTGCTTGTAGAGGACTCGCCTCGATTCGTCCGTCATCGACAATCACGACGTCGCCTACTAGCAGTAGTAGCAGATCGCTACCCACAGATCGTTGCTTGGAGCCGCCACCAGTTTGCCACATCTCCTCATAGTAAACTCGGCTCACTCTCTCCTGTCTCTGGACGGCTCGGTCACCTCGGTCGGCTCGACTGCGTCCAGAACCTCTCGTAATCGCGCATGCTATTGCACTCAGTCGCGATGCGCACGCTTGCAAGGACCAAGGCTGAGAGCAGCAGATTATCTTTCGGTGAAGGCTGCCGGCGCTTGGTGGACGGTCGCCGTCGCGCGACTGTTTCGTGCCGGTCTCAATGAGCAAAGCCAACACTGCGGTCCATACGGCGACCGTCGGCGCGTCCTTGTACAGCACCGCCACGGATACACACCACCATGAGCGGCGAACAACCGCAGCGTGTGTCAGTAGAAACAGGATTCCTGAGGAGTCCTGTACTCTGCTGACGGAGAGGAAGGAGTGACTCCTTCCTCTCTTCTCACCAGCGTCATCGTGCGGATGGAATCACGATGGTGTCATATTTCACATTTTGTGTCTGATGAATCAAATTCCCAAACCGAAAGACACAAATTACGTACATACGACGAAACTCAGATTTGCAATATGATCGTACAATCTGATTCAAGTAGCTGTCTGTCTGAGTCCGTTGCCATCCAGCCAGTCTTGGAAGTGCGCCAACGCAACCAACAGATTTAATCACCTGGAGACCATGGGACGTGTCGCGTCCAAGCGCAAGCTCAAGCAGTGCGACCCGTTCTTCAAAGGCACGCGCGACAACGGCAAGAAAGCTAAGGCGTATGATTTGCCGCCTGTGCAGTCCAAGCGCTCGAAAAAGCGCCAGCGCATGGCCTTGGACGAGCGCTCGATCGAGCAGTTTGTGTTGCGCTCTTCCGAGGTCACAACGGAAGGCTCAGCAAACGGCAAAAAAACCAACAAGCAAAAGCTCGATGCTGTTGGATCGATCCGCGAAGGGGAGAGCATGAAGGACTTTAACAAGCGTATCAACACCGAGGTCAAGCGTGTGATTTACGAAGAGTCCAAGAAGACGCGCCGCAAGTCGGAGAAGCGCAAAGAGTACGTTGCCTTATTGTTGCTTTATCAAGAGCTTGATAGCTCATCTCATCTGTTTTGGTGGTGCTCTACAGGTTCTTGGGTAAGAAAAAAGAAAAAGAAAAGCAACGCAAGATGACCGACCAGGAGCGATACGAAGCCGAGTTCCAAACCACAGGCGTCGTGAGCAAGGACACGTTTGACGGCGTCGAGCGCGTACGATTTGGCGATCGCGTGGACGCACCGCCTGTGCTCCCAAAGCTCAAGGGAATTTTCTTGAAGCGCGCTAAAGCCAACGAAGCACAGGCCAGCAAGGCCGCGAAGAAGAATCGAAAGTAGGCGACTTGTCGGTCGCGCTCCTGTTGCGTAGAGCAGAAGGGTATGGTAGTGTGATCCAATATTACCTTGTATTTTGTATGCTGATGATTTGTTGACGATTCGTTCTCGTCGTCGTTTTGGAGCGTTAGTCGGCATTCTTGTCACCGAGCAGTGTGGATCGCTGCCGTGGGTCTTTGCGCAAATCAAATGCGCTCATGTGTTTGCGTCGCTCTCGCTGCAACAGCATAAACGCACCCGCCAGTATCCCCGCCATGAAAATCTGCATAGAAAAGAGACGACGTGAGTGGATGGGTCTTAACACGCGGATGAAAAGAGGAATCCGTACCTCAAAGGTGACGACGCGTAGCAGCGGATGGGCCTTCTCGGCCGGCTCACACGCCTGGAATCGCAGTTCCTTTGCTGCGTCTGGCGCGTTCGCGTCCGTGGTGTCGCTCTTAAAACAGCTAAGCTCTTGGCGATGGCCCGTTTCACGGCAATACACTTCATCCTAACGGAACCCACAAGCACAAAAAAGGTGAGCGTATGGGATAAAATGCCACCATTCCAATAGTACACAACTCACCTTCTCGCTGGCGGGACAGACATGGCAGTCGCCTCGGCGCTCACAGTATAGACCTGTCACGGCATCGTACGTGCGATGGATCACTGTCGCTTTCGCGTCTCCGGCGGCGTTGGGAGCTGCTGCGTCGTGGGTGTCAGCAGCCGCTTCCTTGTCTCGCAGAGTCCGCAGATGCGGCTCCGAAGCGACCACTCCCAGTGGTACCGCGGAAATAGCGCTCGTAGACGCGCACAGACAGAGCGCGACGAGCAAATACGTCACCACTCTCTTCATCTTCGACTTTGGTGCGTGTTGTTGTGTGGCATCTGGGTCAAAGAGGACGAAATGGAGCAAAATGGTATTTACAGACGTCAGAATCATAGTTCTGCAAACAATTCGTCAGCCATAGGGCTATTTTTGTATTTTGATGTAGTTAAGTTTGATCCCTTCCCATAAAATCAATTGGAAAACAGCAGGACTGAAAATGGCAGGCGTCGTCTTGGCGACCGCGGGCTATGACCACACGATCCGCTTCTGGGAGGCAGCCTCAGGGACATGTAATCGCACGGTCAAGTACGCCGACTCGGTAGGTGGCGTTTGGTATACCTGCTTTCACTATGGATATGCTCACCTTGCCACAGCAAGTCAACTGCTTGCAGATCACCCCCGACAAGAAGTACCTCGCTGCCGCCGGCAACCCGCACATTCGACTCTTTGAGATCAATAGCAACAACCCCAACCACGTCACCAGCTACGACGGCCACGCGAGCAACGTTACGTCGGTTGGGTTCCAGAAGCACGGCAAATGGATGTTCTCGTGCTCGGACGACGGCACGGTCAAAATCTGGGACCTGCGCGCGCCCGGGTGCCAGCGCAACTACGAATGCGGCGTGCCGCTCAACTCGGTCGTACTCCACCCGAACCAGGCCGAACTTATCGTTGCCGACCAGAACGGCAGCGTGCGTATCTTTGACCTCACGGCCAACGCCATGTCGAGCAAGCTTATGCAAGGCGACATCGGTATTCGTTCGGTCGATATTGTCCGTGATGGTAGCGCACTGGTTGCTGCGAACAACCACGGCAAAGTGTTTTTCTACAAGCCCAAGCCTGCCGAGGGATATGAACTACAACACACAATAAAGGCCCATGACACGTACATTCTCAAGACCAAGATCAGTGCTAACGGCAAGTTTCTCGCAACGTGTTCGTCCGACAAGACTGCCAAAGTCTGGAGCCTGGATGACAAGAACAAGTACACGCTCTTGCATACGCTCCACGGCCACCAGCGATGGGTCTGGGACTGCGCGTTCTCGGCCGTGTCGTCGTACTTGGTGACGTGCTCCTCGGACCAGAGCGCGCGACTGTGGGATCTGAGCCAGGGCGAAGCCATTCGCAATTATGCCGGGCACCACAAAGCCGTGGTCTGCGTCGCACTTAACGACTCGATCGCCGAGCAGTAGAGGCGTTGCATTTGTGTAACTTGATGATTCCTGACACCAAGCGAGAGGGGAAGGCATTGAAGTGTCAAAGAAAGTTTTCATGCACATGTATATTTTGTTTTTGTGAGTGACTCTTATGTAAACGTCTTCTTCGTCATGATCGCAAAGAATTCTTCCGAGTTGATTTCGCCGTCTTGATCGGCGTCGGCACGTTCAATCATTTCGAGCAGCTCGGCGTCGGTCATGGTCTCGCCTAATTCCTTGGCCACGCGCTTGAGATTGCGCAGCGAGATTTTGCCAGTCTGGTCGTCGTCAAAAAGATTGAATACCTTTTGAATATCTTCCCTCGAGTCTTTGTCTGACTAGTTGTTACACAACCAAAGCAAGCGTGTTAAACTCAATACTCTCATGATAGTGTACGCTATCCTCGCGTACCATTTTGGCGGTCATCATGTCCAGAAACTCTTCGAAATCGATGCTGCCCGAGCCGTCTTTGTCAATGTCGCCAATCATTTGGTAGATTGTCTGATTTTTGGCCTCAAATCCGAGCGATTGCATGGCGGCTTTAAGTTCCTTGGGGTCGATCGTGCCGCTTCCGTCCGTGTCAAAAAGGTTAAACGCCTCGCGGATCTCCTCGATCTCTTCTTCGCTCAGCCCCGGACGTTCGTAGGTCTTGGCATTGCGCTTCTGTGAAATACGGCGCGCCATGGAGATAGATGTGGATGCGTACTGGTGCTGGGATGCAGCTGCGGCGCGGCGACTCTTCAAATGCGCGTCGCTCGCGAGCTCTCAGACGGCAATGTACTGGGGGCGGCGTTTGGACTCCCCATGCTGGGTCGTTTCACTGCGTCAGTTACAAACAGTATCTATATATGTGTGGACTACGTAAGTCCAAGTTGATGAAGCCTAGCTTAGGCTCTGAACTGGAACTTGTTGCTCAGACATTCAGCTAGCCAGCTGATTCATTAGGTCAGGTGAAAGGGAAGACTTAAAGTAGGGGAGGGAGTGGATTGACATTCCTGCTGAGTGGCGTTGCCACTTGGAATTTCACCAACGAAAAAGTTCTGGTTTGGACTGTTGGCCTCCCTGCTTCAAGAGTCCAGCAATCCCAATATATATTTGAAAAAGATAAATCAATCCACATCGCTGTAAAATCAGTAGATCGCATGCAGAGTGATGGTCTATGTGATTGCATAATTGCTTCTGTCTATTTGTTTCGCTTGTTTACGTTGTAAACTACACCTCCCATTCCTAGTTTTTAGAAACGATAGCGTATGTTTCGACAATCCCTGTCGCTTGGTGCCTTATAACCCCTGTTTTCCGCAAAACCGCAAAAAGTCTGGAAGGAAAACCCACGAAGGACGAGAAAAAGCGAGAACCGGCGAACAACATACAAGCGACTGCCACCCGCAGCAAGTCACTTTGGACACGCACGTCTCCCTTCCACCCTCTCCTCACTCTCCATACCCACCTCGCGTTTACCCAGCACACCTGCCCGTGTATCGACAAGCACGTTTCTTCAGGTCCCCCAGCATCCGCGAACGAGAGAAGAAGGCGCGACGTCTCCGACAGCCAGGTTATTTTTCTACTTCCCTCGTCGTTCCGGGTTTTCACCACACTGGTCGCGCCCATCATTGGATTGGACGGACCCGTGGCCGAAACGAGAACGAGAACCAGCAGCCGATAGAACGCTAAATCGCCCGTGGTCACTCCGCCTAGTTCCGAGATCCTGACGGGACGGGGCATTTTCTTGTTGGAAGAAAGATTTTCAAGCGAAAGGAAACAATCGGGGAGAGCAAGTTCCCTTTGCGGTTAAAGCAGCTCTCAGCTATGAGTGACCAGCGATCGAGCAGCAGCGGCACGATAGCGCAGCTGAGTGCCAAGATGATGGACGCACAAGTGTATTTTCAAATGGTCGTCAAACAGGAATTGCAAGTGCTGGTGGCGAGCGGGCTCGAGCGCGAGGTCGCAGTGAAAATGTTACTTCGGCGCATTGTTCAGTCGACGTACGAGCCAGAGGAGAGCGATGTCAAGCGCGTCATGCGGCAGTTCCAGATGATCCACGACGACGCCGTGCGCGCGCTGATTGTGAAGCAGGTACGCTTGCTTTTGTGTTTGGGATGGCAAGGCATCTAGAATTGCTTAAGGCTGATGCTACGAGTTTTTGGGCTATAGGAAATTGGCCGTCTAAAGCGGCAAGGTTTAGATGCCTTTGCGGCGATCGAGCTGCTTACAAAGAAAATGCAGGGCATTAGTGTGCCAAGTGAAGAAAGAGATGAAGAAGAAAAGGACGGGGAATCGAACGAGGAACCGGTTCATGATGCCATGAGTGATCATTGTTTGTCGCCTGTGGACGAGGAGAAGAAACAATGTGGTGAAGCTGATAGCTCAACAGTAAACGCGGAGATGACCGAGTCGCCACGTATCGAAGGTGCAGAGGAGAACGAGAAGACGAAGAACGAGGAGACAACAAATGAGCTGCAACTACCAGAAAAGTCGTCACCCCATTCAGGAGCTGCGGACTCGGACGAAATAGTCGAAGGGACTGAAGCAGAAATGGAGTCGAGTGCTGTTCCGAGCCAAGACCCTACCAGTTCCGTTACTTCCCTTTCGCTGTGCGAGCGCATCGATCAAGTGTCGATTTCGGCGGCGTCCTCAGAGGCGTCTCTTTGCGATCACGCGGCCACGCCGGTCGCGTCGCCTGCTCTTTCTACAGCACACACAACTCCTCGCACTGCATTTGCATTGTTTAGTGCCCATTCCCGAAAACGTCGCGTCACGAGTGGCGCATCCAGTCCGGTGAACGACGTGGAGGACGCCCCGGTCTCGCCGCGCATGAGTGTGACAATGGCGTCTCCATCCAGCAGCCACCGACCGCACTTTGGCATGAGCCGCCCAAGGTCACCAACGTTTCGGTTCCCCAAGAGTAAGAAGCAAAAGATCTGGTCCGACGACGAAAATAACGAGCCGCTGATGGATACCATCTCGCTCAAGGAAGCCTCGATACCACCGCCAGTATCGCCCACAGGAGTTGGCATTGCGAGCGAAACCCCGCCATCATCTGTCACGGCGACCCCGACGAAAGTAGGCAAGCGACGTCGAGCGATACGAGGCGGCTCGTCGTCGCCGGAACTGGATGAGATTGATGTGGAAGACCCCATGGTACGCGTTTCGAAACGCCACAAACTTTAAGTCGACTCGAAATACGATATACAACAGGCCTCGAGCCGAGGCCTCGTCAAAAACACCTACCTCATCGCCTTTGCTTTATGTGGATGTAGGACGCGGGGGAGGTGGTGAATTCGAGCAGAATAAAAACATCTTTGTCGATCTTGATATTGTAGGTTAATGAGCAAGTGGTAAAAGAGCACTCTGCTGGCCATAGAAATTCTATTTTGATATCGATTAAATCATAGGATAGATACACTGTTGCAAAAAGTTCAACCGTAAAATCCGGTTTTGGTGTCATAAAATACGGTAACTCCAAACCTGAAGTTGGTTTTTGTGACCCAACCCACGGGTTTTCTCGTCGAAGCGAAGTGACAAAAAGTCTCCGACGGTATTCATACCGCGGCGGTCGCAACGTCGCCATTCAGAGCACGCGAACACATCGCGGACCCGCACCTATTCTCCAACTCACATCTACTCACCCCCTGTCGCCTGCTCCATCTTGGTTGGAATTGTTCCCGTCTTCGCGCGCGAAAACGACAAGAACAGTTCTCCTCCGAGAACATTCTAGTCTCCCGACTACTTGGATCTCCCTCCCGAGAAAGGCCACCTCCACCACCACCACCAATGTCGGGCTACACGTACGGCCGCGCGACGACTGCGTCCGAGCGCGACGACGACGACCGCAGCGACGACCGGGAGGACGACCACGCGGCGCAGCTCTGGCGCGAGCTCGTGGAGAGTTCGGTTGAGTGCGAGCTCTGTAACGAGCCGTACGACGAGCGCGACGCGCACGTTCCGCGCTTGCTGTCGTGCGGTCACACGTTTTGCCAGTCGTGTCTCGAAGACTGGTCGGCGACCGCGATCTCGACGGGGCTCGATGTCGTGCCGACTGACCCAGTCACCGGGCTTGCGCTTGCAAGCATGGAGTGCCCGACGTGCCGCCGCGTGACAACGTTCAATGCGGTTGAAGGGCCACGCGCGTTACCGAAAAACTTTGAGTTGCTGCGCGTGCGCCAAGAGATGGAGAGCCAGACCCAGCAGCGGCTCCAACAGCTTAAGCAGGCGTGGACAACGCAAGTTCTCCAGAAAGAGCGGCTCGCACGCGAAGCCGAAGAGAATGCGATGGTCGCCCAGCGTGAGAGCGTCCAGGCCGCCCAGCGTGCCATGTTTCTCGCCAAGCAAGTCGCGATCAACGAGCAAGAAAAGAAGCAGGCCCAAGAGATTGCCGAAGACGCACGGTGCCGTGCACTGGCAATGTCGCAGCAGGCCGAAGCGCTTCAAGCCGAGACCGAACAGCTCAAGCAGCGGCTCCAGCAAGAAGCGCTCCATCTTCAGCGCGTGACGCGCGACGCGTCGAGCAAAGCAGCCGAGGCCGCCGAGCTCCACACAAAAGCCGAGCAGCTCGAGCACCAAGTCGAGTGCGTGCGCGCGCAGCTCTCGCTCCACGCCGCCAAGCACGATCCATCGACGCTGGTTGTGTTGGTTGTGGAGCCCACGACCGTGGGCTCATGGCTCATGCCGTACACGCGGTACGCAGTGATCAGCATTGCCCGCAGCGACACCACGCAAGTGCGTGGGAGTGCCCGTGCGACGCCGAACGGCGCGTCGCTCGATCCGTACCGCGCCGCCAAAACCTGGATCAAAATGCGCCATGTTTTGGTCACTGAACCGAGCTCGTCGGTCAAAGTGTATCGGCGCTACAGCGACTTTGTGTGGCTCCACCACGAATTGTACCGTCGCTTTCCGTACGAATTCGTGCCCAGTATTCCGGCCAAGCAGTTGTTCTTTTTCAACAATGACAAGGAGTTTGTCGGCGAACGCATGCGGTCGCTCCAAGCGTTTGTGCGCGAAATTTTGCGCCATCCCGTGCTGGCCACGACCGAGTACGTGCGTGCGTTTTTGCTGTCGACGACTGAAGAGCTCGAGCACTTGCGCAATGCCTCGCGTTTGAATGACGATGAAGACGATTCGTTTTTAAAAGAAGTCGAAGCCAGTGAAGCCGCCGCGGTCGTGATCGACAGCCCGACCGTGGCGATGCCGTCGACACCATCGTCGTCGGACGACGGGGGTAGTGGTAGTGGTAGTGCTGCCGTCCCCGTGGCGCCGCCGCTCACTTCATCGTCGTCGTCGCGATCCAGTTGGGCGTGGGGGGCGGTCTCAGCGCTCACCACTAGTGCCGCCAAGCTCGTGTCGTCGACTGGCAGTGCGCTTACCAGTAGCATCACGGCCGGCGTGGCCACGACCGTTGCGTCGTCTTCGTCGGTCGACGATGTGATTGAAAAATCCATGTCCAAGAGTTTGACGCTCCTCGACGACGTCAAGGACCGGTTGACGCCCGCGACCCGCACGGCTATTGAGAAACGCCGTCGCTTTCTGGAGATTGCCCGCGCGCACCAATCAGTCACGCAGAAAGGCGCGCACGTTTCGCGCGTCCAGCGCAAATATGCCCATCACTTGCATCGCCTCTGTGAACTCATGCACAGTATGGATGTGCTCGACAGCACCTACGCGGCCCACAAACGCGAGCGCCATTTGCTGGCGGTGTCGATGATGGACCACAGCAATACCTACACCGCCCGCCAAGTCGAAGAAGACGCGCGTGCGTGCCTTGAGTCGGAACGGCCGTTCCAAGAGAAAGCGTCCGATGTGTTTAGCTCGCTCTCGCTCGCGACCAGCAACGATGCCGAGTGCATGGAGTATGCATTGCTCGAAATCTCGCGCATGCAGACGCTGCACTTGGGCGCGATCGAGGACGCGTTTGCGCGGCTCCGACCGAAAGAACACGCGCTCCAGCAGCGCGCGTTGAAACACGGCAATGCAAGCCGCAGCAGTTCGTCTTCATCTCTCTTGGCGTCGTCGGACAATGGATCGGTGTATGGCAATGGAGGGGACGGAGGTTACGGTGGGTACGGAGGGGGGTATACCTCGCCGCATCCGCTGCCGTCGCACGGTTCGTTTTCGTTTTCGTCAGCGTCGCTCATTAGTCACAAGCAAGAAGAATTGCAGTCGCGACGAAACGAACTGATTGACAAAGTCGCGCGCGTCGATCCCGTGCGCGCCAAGTTTGTGCTCGCGACGCTCCAGCAAAACGCTAAAGAGATGCACACGCTCGCCGTCGCCAAGCGCAAGCTCCACGAAGCGAGCTATGCGCAGTTGCTCGCGGCCTGCCGTGGGCTGTGAACAGCGAACAGCGAAAATCAAAACGCAGAGGAGGACGTAGGGGAGGGCGAGCATTCGTATTATTGTATCCCGAGGTGAATATCTTTTTTATCGTTTATCGTTTCTTGCGTGGGAGGTAAGCGGCGTACGAAGGGGCTGCGCGGTCGTAGTACGTTTGCATCGACGGGAGATCGAACGCTGCGGGTCGCGGTTTCTGGAGCGACGTGGTGGCTATCGTGTTGACGACTGGGTCGGCTTTTATGGGTCTCGTCCGCACAGGCGACGGTGCCGCGGCTGTTGCGCTCACGAGCGTCTGAAATGTATCGAAATCGGCTTCACAAGTCGCGACGAGTGCTTTGTACTCGTTGATGGGGCACGTCGCTTTGCGTGCTTTTTCAAACGCTTCCAGCAAATGGAACGCAAGCGTCTCGCCTTCGGCGACGAGCCGCGTCGCGATCGCCTCGTCACAATCGGTACCAATTATCTGCTTGTCGTCGTGGCTGCTACTTGTGTGGGCAAAGCACTTCATCCATGCGAGCTTTGTCTGTAGTAACAGATCGTCGAGCCGGTGCTGGAGCGTGGTGAGTCGCTCTCGTAGTTCGAGCCGCGTCTCGATCGTAAAGTAGTGGGCCGCGTCGTCGTCCACAGAAAGTGTCTCTGTTGAGAAAGTCACCCCTTTTAGCCCGACTGCAGTAGCAATCAGTGATGTGGGGTCAGCTATCGCGACTGGTGTGGCGGTAGCACCTGCGACAGAGGTCGTGCTGTTCAGTGGTTTCGCCCGCATGCGGGAGAGTTCCTCGGCCATGGTCGTGGACCGCTTCTCTTCTACTGATAGATCCGCGCCGCTGTCACTACTACACAACGCACGCAGCTTTTTCACAACGGCGAGTCGCTCGTCCGCGTTGCTGGCATCGGATGCCGAGACGCCGAGAAAAGCAATGGTGGCGAGCGCCGTGGTGAACACGGAAATGGCCTTTTCCGCGTGAAGGAGCTCCTTTTCATCGCAGTGCCAGTCATTTTCAATCCAAATATCCGCTGAATCGCCATTGCGATCGATGGGAAGGAGTTGCTGTTGCTGTAGGGCGTCCACGAGGCGGCGGTAGAAGCGTGCGTAGCAGTCGCAAGTGACCGGAGTCGCCCCGCTCAGCGGCCGCATACGCCACCAGCTGTGTAGCTCTTCTTGTACCGATTCGTCCACTAGATAGATAATAGGAGCATGTATATCCGTAGAATCATGGGTCATCTTCAAGGCCCGTAGTAGACTCTGAAAAAGCATCGGCGTCGCGTCATCTCCATCTACTCCGGTCTCCATTAGAGTCGATCCCTCCCGCAACCTTTCAACATCGAAAGAGCAGATGGGGCTGGAAAATGAAACTAAGCTAAGCTAACCTGTCCGTTAAACTCTCCAAAAACCGTCTCGTCTGATCGGTTCTAACAGAACGAGAACATGGCGGGAAGTGTTGGTCCCTCCCAACACGGCGCCTCCCCTCAACATGGCAAAGGCGGGAGCGAAACCGGGCGACGCAGGGGGCAAAGCGCGCGCCACGGCGTCGCCCACAGCGACCGCAGCGCGCAAAGCAAGCAGCCAATCCAAAGCGGTGGATCCACCGAATGTGGCGCCCGCAATTGCGGCGTCCTCCGATGCCGTGGAAGCCCAGAACGAGTCGTCGACCCAGGCGTCTCTTAACGGCGACGACCACCCCGACGAGGAAGCGCTGCTCGCGGACGTGTCGTCGATCCTCGATCCGCTCGTGATGCACAGCGACGATACACATAGTGAAAGCCATACGCAGACGCCTCCACCACCGACACCACCGACAGTATCGGCCCCGGCTACGGCATCGACCGAGTCGACACGCCACGCGGCGCAGCTCCTGGCGCGGCAGCACGCCGAGTACCAGCGCTCGGTCGAGCTTGTGCGGCAGCAGCTCGCGCACCGCCACATGCAGCAAATGCACCAGACTCAACAGCAGCATCTCCACTTGCAACGGCAGCAGCAGCAGCAACAACACCAACACCACCAACAACAACAGTTGTATCAGCAGCAGCAAACGACCGCCTCCGCAGCGACCAGTACTACTTCGCCTGGGACAAATGCCAGCATGATGCACCATATCCAGCAACGGATCCAGGAACGCATTCAGCAGAAGCAGCTCTACGACCAGATCCGGCAGCACGCGACCGCGGCACACTCTCCGGACGCTGTGGCCCAGCAGCAGTTACAAATCCAGCAATACCACGCGATGATCCGTGAGTTGGAGATCCAGGCTGCGGCAGCCGCGGCTGCTGCTGTTACAACGTCCAGTACCTCGTCCACCACCGCATCGTCTGCCGCTTTGAGCCAAGAAGAGCTGGAACGCATGCGGCAAGATCGCCTTCACCGGCTCCACCACATGCAAGTCCAAAAACTGCAGCACCAACAATTGCAGATGCAGATGCAGGCCCAGGCCCAGCACCAGCACGCCGCCGCGCTGCAGGTCACGCTGACCGGCGTCCCACCCGCAGCGGCCACAGCGGATCCCCAAGCCCTCCAGCAGCGCACGCACGTGCCTACCGATCCCGATCGCGTGCGCCAGCAGCACGAGCAGCAGCAACAGCAGGGTACTCAAGCCGTGCACGTAGCCGCCATGCCACCGCCAGACGCAGCTCCGAAATTCGAGGAGACCAAGCCATCCCCCACGGCGATGAAGACACCATCCAAGAAGCGAGCGGCGGAGCAGGTGGCGGCTGGCAACGACATCACGCCAGCGACTGGCGCTGTCACCTCCACTGGCGCGACTCTGTCCACTGTGAATGCTACCACGCCAAGTACTCCGGCCATGCCGCCCAAGAAGAAGCGCAAGACCCCAGCCGAGAGCCAAATGGAAGGACTCGTGCGCGTACTGTGTCGCCTCCAACTGTCAAAAAACGAAAGTGAAATGCGCACGCAGCTCGAGAAATTCGGAACGTGGATCCACAAAAGCGCCGACGCGTGCTTACTGCGGTTTGCACTACGGGACTTTGTCGAAGTTTTCGGGGTCAAACAGAAACAGTTTGAAACGAGCGCCTTGTGGCTGAGTGAGTTGCTCCCCAAGTGTACGTTTACGCACGACAAACTGCGCCACGCAATCGCTGTGATGAATCAATTAGTCGCCAAGCCCAAGACCGAGCCTGACAGCAACCCGACGGCACCACCGTCAGCGACAGCGACCACTCCTTCTCGAACGGTGGCGGTTGTGACGCCTGCATCGACGAGTGGAGCAAAATCGACTCTCAAGGCCGCGCCGGATGCAATCACGCTGGCGGCGCGTGAGCACGCGTACGCGGCGTTGAAAGAACAAATGTTGGCGCATTTGCTGCAGCCAAAGCCACGCGCCACGCCGACGCCCAAAGCGGTGGCTTCCAGTAGTGCGACGGCCACAGCCACAGCCTTTGCCATAGCACCGTCCGCTAGTGGTGGCAGCACTGAAGCGGCTGTGAACGAGACGATCTCAGTAAGTTCCGAAGGAAAAAGCACAGGAAAGAAAAAGAAACGCGAGTTGTCCATCGACGTAAACGCCAGTGCGATTGGCAAAATCGCCAAGACCACAGCGAACGGAGCCCCAGCAGCGTTGCAGGCCACCCCTACCTCGACGGCCTCCAGCAAACCTCCTCTGTATGTTCGCTCCAGTTTGCTGTCACCAACCCCTTCAAACACTGTCATCTCGCCACGCGTTGCGCAGCACTTGTTTGACTTGGAATTGGCGCCAAGGAGCTGCGCTGTGGCCCCCGACGAAGGCGAAGAACGGTTTTACTTTCCGACCAAGCCCATCTCAAACATCATGCGGCGGGTCTTGCCAGGAGGTGGTCCCACGACGGTCCGGCGTCGACGAAAGAAGCGACGCTCAGCGGTGGACAACGATACTGAGAATAATGTGGACGGCGAAGGTGACACTGCCGCAGCAAGAAAGAAGCGCGAGTACGACGAGGAAGACGACGACGATGGTGAAGGAGATGGTGACGGGGAAGGTGAAGGCGAAGGAGACGGTGGTGCGGATGGTGTGGACGATGGTGAGGACCATGAAGGCAAAGAGGGAGACGACGACGAAGAGAGCAAAGTTGACAAAGAAGCTCTCGCGCATAATGGTGTTTCACTGCCAGCAAGCGCTGTATCAGCACGTTCAGCATCTGCAGTATCTGACGAGCCGCCGGTCAAGATTGACGATGACGCGCTTACGTTTATGCAAGAGTGCGTGACCGAGTTCCTCTTGTTTTTCACCAGCGAAGCCCGCGACCAAGCAGCATTTGCGAAAAAGAAAGGCTCGATTACGGGGCTGAATCTGATCCACGCGCTAGACAACCTTGGGTTCATACCGTATGCCAAAGTATTGGCAAACTACAATGATAAAGTTCGCAAGGTCCAAGACGAAGCGGCCCACCAAAAGCAAGAGCGCAAGAACCTCGCCAAGCAACGCAAGCTCGAGGCCGAGAAAGACAAACTGAAAGAGCTCCAAGAGAAAGAGATGGAACAGACCAAGCAGGCGGACGCGGTGACGCTGACCACGACTGAAGTGCTTGAAGTGAAGACGGAATTGCTGGCTCCAGCAACGAGTGAGGAAGTTGCATCAGGTGAGGCAGTGGTGGCGCCTGAAAGTTCGGCGGAGGAGACCAAGACAATCGTGGATCCCCCAAGATGAAGCCATATCCTCAAACATTGGGTTTGATGATCGGATAATAGAGGTTTTGAGACAGAGAGCGATTAGGGTTTCGAACCCATCCGTGTTCTTCAGTGATGGATTGGTTAGTCGTATTTTTTTCGGCCAATCAGAAGAAGGTACTCCAGTTCATCTTCCCAGTTTTCTCGTTCTGGAAGCGATATCATCCCAGAACACCAACACCAACACCGACACGCGACGCCAACACCAGTCCGCATTGGATATTCGCCAATTTCTAACGACTGTATCCCACCAACGCCAACGCCAACATCAACAGACCATCATGGATCAGGACCCACACAAGCCGACCAAGGGCGTCGAGATGGGCGTGCCCGTGGACAAAATGCCGTACGCCAACGCCCCGATGGGCGTCCCCGTTGCCGCACCGGGCCACGCAGGGTACCCCCCAGCCCCCGGTCAGCCACCGCCGTATTACGCTCAGCCACCGCCGCCCTACGGCCACCCACAGGGCCATCCACAGGGCCACCCACAAGGCCACCCACAAGGCCACCCACAGGGGTACCCACAGGGGTACCCACAGGCCCAGCCTATGCCGCCGTACCAACAAGTCGATGCTTACGGCCGGCCCATTGTGCACGCACGGCCTGCGCCGCCCGCGATTGTCGCCAACAACGCCAACATCCAGCGCGACGCCCAAGGCAATGCACTCTGTCGCAAGTGCGGGACGCCGTACCCACTGCCGGCAGGCTGTACAAGCTGGCGGTATGTTTTGCGTTCGTTGGACTGTCTAGCGAATGACTTGAAATTGTTAAGGACTAATGTCGATGCTGTTGTGTTGTATATTGTAGCTGCCGGACGTGCCATGAGCTCAACAATGCAAGCGTCTACAACGAGTGCATCATTCTGTAAACAGCGGTGCGCACATCGTGACGCGATTCCCCGCACCTCATAATTTTCTGCATTATAGTCTCCCACACACAACCTCAAAAAATATAGGCGTCGCATTCTCTACCTCCATTTCCTTTCGCAACCCACTCTCACTTCCACAGTCTAGTTCAGCGGATCGGCGACGCCGTCTTTCGAGTACTCGCGGAGAATTGCGGGAATCGAAGTCGGCGGAATCATCCCCAACTCAGTCACGACCATCGACACGTACTCAATGGGCGTGACATCGTACACCAGATTCAACAGCTTGAGGTTGGCCAGGTCGCGCCAGTCTGAGAGCACGTGAGGGCCGCGGCCGTGGGCGAAGTGCGATTTCGCAGTCGCAAACGACGAAATCAAGTCGTCGGGGTCGCGCAGTTCGTTGTGGGTAATCGCATCGAGCTGCACGCGGTCGGAAAACTTGTAGGTCTCGCAACAAAAGAGCACCGGCACATTGGCTTCGCGCGCTGCCATGGCGACCAAGGCGGTGCCAACACGGCTCACGGCCGTGCCGTTGCTCATAAACGCCGAGGCACCGAGTAAGACTTTGGTCACGTCCTGCATAATGTACGACAACGCGTTGATCTGGATGTAGGTGCACTGGATGCCCAAGTCGGCGAGCGTCTTGACCATGCGTTTGCCTTCATAGTGCGGCCGCGAGTCGACGACAATGACACGAAAGTGGCTCACGTGCCGCTGCTCGTGGGTCTCTTTCAGCACCATTTCCACAATGTTGGAGCGGGCATATGTGAGGATGACATCGCCGTCCGAGATCTTGGACTGCGCAATCTTGGACACGGCTTTCATCGCCAACAGAATGCGGCTCTGCATGTACTCGTCAATCTCATCCAAAATCTCGCGCTTGGCGTCGAGCTCACTAAGCTCGGGCGAAATGGTCCCAATGATGTGACGCACGCGGCGGATCGCATTGCCCATGCCGACGCAGTGTGGACGGCAGTCAATTAAGTACTGAATCAGCGGCTTGAGCGATTTGTCCAAGTCACGGCTAAGCATCTTGTTGGGCGGCGTGGTGTAGTCGGCTATGACCTGCTGAAACGCCGTGAGCATGGCAACGGTCCGGGCATTGCCCCCAACAATCTTGCCTTCGGCAAATTTCAACCCTAGCGCTAATATCGACGGGTGGATTTCCTTGTTCGAGAAGCCAACGTTGAGCGACAGCGACGACTCGCGCTCGTACTGCGGCAAGTGGGAAAACCATGAGACTTGTTTCTGGGCCTGGGTGCGGACAATCACCACGTCTTTTGAACGCTTGGCCATGCGCTTGGTGTCGTCGTACTGGAGCCGCACGCCGCTCGTGCTGGGGACAGTCTCGCCTTTCTTGACGGTTTTAGCAGTGGCCGAGACCGCAGCACCGACGGCGGCGGCAGTGGGCAGGGAGGACGCGACAACAGCGGCGACGTCCGGGACGGGGGCACCGGTTTCTTTCGCGACCCGCTGGGCTTCTTGGAGGGCGCGGCGTTCTTGCTTGCTCATTTTTTCGCGCTTGGGGGCACCACCCGATTTAGTAAACGCTTCCATTGCTGCACAGATCAATAGAGAGAGCGTGATCATGTGAGTAGGAGGAGATCCGCTTCAAAAGAGGAAAGAAAAAAACGGACCTAGTTTCTTGCGTTCAGCCTTACTGAGCTGCTTCTTGTCGCCTCCTGACGCAGCATCGGCTGACGCATGGTCGGCGCTTTCACTAGCTGCAGCAGCTGATTCAGCGGTAGCTGACGATTCAGAAGCTGATGCTGAAGGGCCAAGGCAGAGGCTCTCGATGCTGGCAGCGGCCGCGTCCGCAGTGGTCGAGAGCGACGGAGACCAGCCTTCGAGCTGGCTTCTACTCGGGACAAATCCTTTATCAGCACAGCTATTATAGAGAGGGAGAGACAAGGGAAAGAGAGGAGAGATCGCCGTACTCGTAAGGCGCGTCACTAGGCTTTGACTGCTTCTTCATCGTTGCTCTCCGTGCGTTCCTGTTTTGTCGGCAGGCCTTGAAGGAATGCTCTTGTCAGTACGGAGGTAGTGTGCGTGGGTAGATGTGGATCTCTCTGCAAGGGCAGGTAGAGAGAGAGAAGTGCACCCACCGGACCGAATGGCACTACACGATTCCTTTCTTCTCACTGTCGCTGGAAGGCGGTGATGGCCACAAGAACAGCCACACGAACAATCTGCATAACCTATTTCAGCCAATGAGAAGACGCCATGACAATACTCTCCAACAGATTGGATGAATTAAATCCAGTTTGCACCAATGATCATGACCACAAAATGAAGATAGAGATTCCGATGAAATGGAAATGGAAATGGAAATGAAATTGTATTTTAGCAGCCGCGCTGTATGCGCGACGGCGTGCCATGACATGTACTAGTTGGCTTGTATGGAGACAACGATGGTAGTACGTCTCCACTGCAAAAAGCAGAACTGGAACTGCTTATCGCTTGAGGTGGCTCACGTATTTGAGCGTGAGGTAAATCGCAATCTGCACAAACACCCAAAAGCCGAGGAGCGCGAAGAGATACCCGACCTTGGCCTCAGGGTGGAAGTTGTACTCCTTCTTGACCCAATCAGAGACCTGCATCGTCGAGCCGTTGCCGAGGTCGACCATGCGGCAGCCGAAGCTGTCGCCCTTGCAGTCGCCCAACTGACTGCCGGCGAGCGCCGCGAGCGAGTAGTACGACGGCATGATGTACTGGATCCACTGGTAAAAGCCTTCCATCTCGGGGTTCGGCAACAAGTAGCCGCTGAACAAGTTGAACAAACACGAGAGCGCACCGACGGCGACGTTGGCGACCTTGGGGTTGGGCGTGAGCACCGACATCCACTGTCCGACAAACGTACACGTCGACGTGTAGAGGTAGAACACAGCCATGAAGAAGACAAAGTCGCCAAAGTTGCTGCTCCAGCCCACGAGCCAGTACTCCACCGTGACAAAGAGAATCGCGACGATGGTCAAGTACGGCAGCTCGGCCGTGAACAGCGACAAACTGTACGGCAGCGGGCCGTAGTAGTTCGACATGCGTTCGCGGTAAAACACGGCACGCTCGTAACACGTAATCTCGAGCACGGTCATGAGGTTGATGACACCAATGAAATCCATCGAGTTGTAGATCAACCCAATGTGCGAGTTGATCTTCTTGGCGTTGTTATACGAGAGCTGGTAAAACGTCGTACCGAAGATGATCGCAAAGAGCGGGAAGAGGAAGAGACGCATGACGTTGTACGAAGGGTTGCGCCAGTAAGTCAAGCGCTGCTTCTTCGTGAGTTCCTTGAGCTGGTTCCAGAAACCCGTCGCAATCGGTTCGAACTTGAGCGTCGAGAATGGAATGAACTCAGCGGACGGCTGGCACAACAAACTCGTGCGCTCCCCGTTCGACTTGAACAGTGGGCTCTTGGCGTACTCCACCGAGTAGTCCTTCGAGTTGCGACCAATACCCGCACCAATGACGTCAAGCATGTAGGTTGCCGGGTTGTACTGCGGACGAATCTCTTCGGTGCCGGGGATCGACGCAAAGTACTCGAGCATGGACACTGAGTCCTTGCCCAAGTCACCAAAGTATGCGGTAAAACCACCGCGCTGCAAAAGCAGCAACGCATCAAAGAGCTCAAAAATCGTAATGCTCGGCTGGTGGATCGTGCAAAGCACGGTACGGCCGGTACGAGCAATCGCCTGGACACCACGCATCACAATCTGGGCGGCACGCGCATCGAGACC
Source organism: Pythium vanterpoolii (assembly GCA_023334535.1). NCBI lineage: Eukaryota > Oomycota > Peronosporomycetes > Pythiales > Pythiaceae > Pythium > Pythium vanterpoolii. The sequence goes on from JAADVD010000383.1 coordinate 22,192, forward strand.
ACTGGTCGGCTCGTCCAAGAACAAGATGCTCGGGTTAGCCACGACTTCAACACCGATCGTCACACGCTTCTTCTGCTCCACCGACAGGTTAACGATGAGCTCACCGGAGATCGTGGTCAATTCAAGCAAGTCAAGACTCTCCGACACCAGGTTCATGCGCTCTTCGTACGAGAACGTGTGCGGCAAACGCAAGTTGGCCGAAAACACCAGCGCTTCGTAGATCGTCGCGGCCTCCGAGTGGATGTCCATCTGCTCGCAGTAGGCCGTGATACGGCTAAAGTTGGCAGGGTCCTTCTGCTCACCATTGATAATAATATCACCAACAATACGACCGCCAGTCTTACGACCCGCAATCACATCCATGAGCGTCGTCTTGCCGGCACCCGTCGCACCCATCAACGCTGTCAAACGACCCGGCTCAAAGTGCGCCGTGACGTTCTGAAGAAGCTGGCGCTCTTCGCCCGACGGCAATGTCACGTAGTAATCGAGGTTGCGAATGCAGAGGTTCGCTGGCGTAAACGGCAGACCGCCACCCTTCGCACGCGCACCAACAGCTTCCGAGCCTTGAATTCCCGGAGTGGTGACTTCAACGTAGACCTGGTCCTCTTCGTCCGCATCGTTCTTCGAGGCTTTACCCGTCACACCCGTGTGCTTCTCGTACCGGATAAAGTGCATGGCCAACGCGTTCATCGACGTGAAGATGAAGTAGTAGGCAATGAGCACACCAATGCCAAACCACATGTATCCGAAGCCTTGTGTGATCGAAAAATCCGCAAGCTTCTCGGTGCCTCCGACCTTGCCGTTGAACTCAGAGAGCATCACGCTTCGCAGCGCCCACGACAACGGGTTGAACCAGTACATCCAGATCCAGTAGTTCGGGATCAAGTCGGCCAGGATAATGTTACCCGAGAAGAGCAGGAAAAAGCTCACTGAGATACCTGCAAGTGCCTGGCCCACAGTGATACTCGGCGAGAGCGAACTCAGCAGCGTCATGTACGCACCAATTGCGTGCTGGAAAGCCACGAGGATCAGCAGGTAGACAAGGTACTTGTCAAACGTACGCGTCAAACCACTCATAAAGTAGAAGAAAGTGCCGAGGATGAAAGCCACCGCGAGGTTCACGGGCACTTGCACAACACTTTCCGCAATGGCATACGAGCTGGTGCGGAAAAAGTTGCGCGAACGTTGCTTGTAGAACACTTGACGGAGCTGGAACGAGATCGAGATTTGCTGCCACGCCTGACGCTGGAACACGGCAATGCTGAAGAACATCATGCGCAGGTAATACTTCGGGTCACAGTTGAAGAAGATGACACCGAGCACAAGACCAACAATCAACGCTTCAAACAGCTTGCCCCACAGCAACGGACGATCGCGAAGCCAAATGGTCTTTTGGCGGTTGAGCAGCAGCATCGTACTTGGGACGAACGTCAACCCAAACGGCGATTGACCCTTCGAGCGCGCAAGATTCGCAACGGCTTTGGCCTTCTTGAAATCTTCCGGCTTCTCAAAGTTCGCCTCGTTGAAGCCCTTGCTCAACTGATCGTGGGTCTTGCGGTAGATGTTCGACTGAGTAAACAAGTTGTTGAACTCTTCAGGGGTCACAGCAAGCTTGGTCACTTCGACCAATCCATTCGAGTACTTGCGACCACGACCCGAGGTGACCTCGATCAAAAAGTCGGCCGGGTCCGTTCGCGGGGGGCAGGTGAACCCACGCTCCTGGAAGTAGCTCAGAATTTCCGTACGCGGACCGTGGTAGATCAGGTGGCCTTCGTTGATCATCAAGATATCATCGAACAGCTCGACGACCTCGGGCGTCGGTTGCAGCAGCGCGACCACCGACGAACCGCCGAGCGTCTTGGTCCATGTGCGCAGTGACTGCACAATGTCAAAGGTCGCCGCACTGTCGAGACCCGTCGAGATCTCGTCACACAAAAACAAACTCTGGCCACCCACAAGCATCTCACCGACCGTGACACGCTTGCGTTCACCGCCCGACAGACCACGCAGCAACGCGTCACCGACGACCGTGTCCGAGCAGTTGGTCAGACCGAGAATGTGGATCATAAGCTCCGTGCGCAGCGCCGAAATGTCGCGCACCTCTTCCGGCTGGTCCTCGGGACGGCCGTTCATGCACAAATCGGCAAACTTGAACGTCTCGCGGACCGTGAGCGTTGCAATGTGGTTGTCGCGCTGGTCCACCAATCCTGCGACCTTGATGAGGTCAATCTCTTCGGCGCGCAGACCCGAGTACGTAATCTCGCCGCCAATGTTGGTCTTGGAGCTGTTCTGCAACTTGCCGGCAATGGCCTTAAGGAACGTCGACTTGCCGGCGCCAGGGTTCGCCAAGATCAGCGTCATCGAGCCCGGCTTGATCACGCCGCTCATGGGGTGGAGCACCGTCTTGGTGATTTCTTCGGGGCGGTCCCATGGCGTAAACACTTTCTTGAGGTACGACCCGACCGAGTTCTGCGACGCGGCTTTCTTCGCGACCGGCACGGTCACATCAAACGACATGTTTTCAAAGCGCACTTCGGGCGTCGGCAATTGGAGGTTGATCTTGTGCGACAAGTGGTTGTATTTCTTGTAGAAGCGCTCAAGGCCGCCCGACAGCATGGTGTCGACATCGTCGGCACGGATCGTACTATAGTGCGACGTGAGGTCGTCGTGGGTATGCGAGTACGGGTCCTGGATGCTCTTAAAGTTGAGCGACCGGTAGACCGCCGGCACGTCGTCCGTGTCTTCGGCCCGCAAGAGCCCTTGCTTGTCGGCCATGGTGATGGAGGCGAGGAGGGGAGGAGAGAGGGGACGTCTTGTGGGTTTCCCTTGGAGAGTCGAGTCGCGTCGAACCACCGGGGAAATTTGAAGAGTGAAAGAGGCCAACTTTACTTCCGACGGCCGCCACCAACACCGGATGCGGGTGGCGGGTATGTGGCGTCGGGTCCGTTTCCGTCACTGTTGACTGGGAGTTTGTATGGCTCCACAAAGGTGCCTCTCTCTCTCGCGTGCTTTCTCTTCCACTCTCTCTCTCGTTTGCTCTACGCGGGAGAGGAGTGATGGTCGCCGATTTTGCGAGCCAGAGCAGACAGGGCGATTACGTGCATTGTTGACTTCTTATTTGTATGCACGTGAAACACCCGTTGTCGCCACGTTGGGACGATGAACATACTGAAGCCAAGAGAAAGCAGCCAGACGGGCGAGTGGATGTGATGTAAGCCCTACCCCTTCACACAACTGCTCTGTTTTCTTCTCTGCGAGAGGAAAAAAACCTGGGTGAGCATGTATTTTACGGAAATGGGTACGCGCTTTCCCAGGTCGTGTAACCCTCGCTGCAAATCTGGGCAAAGCCACCAACGATAACAGCAGCAGTTTCTGGCGTGTGACCACAAAAACTTCCGGCAGCCTGATTTAGATCAGCATATGCAGTGTACGTTGTGCGATGGCTTTTCACAAATAGCACAGAGGGGCTGCTGTTTCGAAGTCGGATGCTTTTGCCGACGCTGCCAGAGTCTGACAGTGTCGGCAAAAGGTGGAAGGTTACAGTCTGAGTCAGACTGTAACCATCCAAGAGATATCGTTGGGGTCAGTGGTTGCGAAAAATGCGGAGACAGCAGATGGCCAACATTCTGGCGGATCCCTGAATATAGGTTCATCAATAATGTACCCTCGCTAAGATTGACAGCATAGTACATACTCATCGTCCAGATGCGTTTTTCGCTACTGCTTGGGTCGGTCAACCACACTGTTGTGGGGGACACGTAGGGCGACGTAATTGCCTGCAGTCCACCATAGCCCCTCAAGTGTAACCTGCTCTAACCAGTTTACCTGAGCTATGGTTCCAGCTGGCCTTAGAAAATCGCGGTAAAAACAATCCAGGAAGTGTCTTGGCCAGTTGAAGACCAGAAGATTCTATCCACATCCACCATATCTTTCCACACAGTGCCGAAGCAGTCCGGAAAATGCGCCTAAAAACGCGCTCGAGATCCTCGCACCAATCGTTGGGTGGGCTTGTTATCGAGGCGAGCAGCATACTGTGGTTCCAAGGAGATTGCCATCGGAATTATAGGTCGTGAGAATACTCTACCATCATTAGGGTGTACCGTATCGAAACCAAATCACTGTACCCACGACACCACAACAGGCACGGCTTCGCTGCATCTTTGTCCACGCGCCACGCACGTACTGGTCCGCAAATATATTTTCGTAATTTAGGATTTACATAAACCGTGTTGGAACTAATCGACCAGTACAAGTGTCGCACAGAGTGGCTACAGCACCAGCTGGTGTACCGCACATGTCGAGTGTCCGGATGTGGGTTACGCCAGAGGTTACACTCCGATTAATGGAATGGCCAACTGATATTTCGAGGTAACGTTACAGTACATGCTCGCTTTTGCCGACAACGCAGAGGCAGAACCATACATCATACCGATCGCCAGGAGCAGCTTGACTGATGTTCGTACAATAGTCGTGCTTGTATGGAGCACTCTGTACTGACTGAACCGCTCTCGCCGTGCAGCGGAAGGTGCCGTGCCAGCAGAATCCAGTATGGATGGCCGCCGTCGTGGCGTGCGGCGACGATCGTCACGACGCAGCGCAGCAACAACGCTTCGATCGTGAAATCCATGATCCTGTACATTCCTCATCTACTGAGCAATGACGATTGATCGCTTTGTGGATGACTTTTTCGCGAGGCGGATGAGGCTCAACAGGGGCCGAGACTGACTGTCAGTCGAGACAGTATGTGTCTGTCCAGATTGGATTGGACCCAAGCCAAAAATCCCTTTCCTTCGGGAGTGGTCATCGTTGCAGGCACTGCTTCAGTACCTACTGCACAGTACAGGGACATCGACTGACAGGCGTGTTTCCATGAGACCAACTCAAAGTTTCAGCGATCTCCAGTGTCCACGGTGACGTGTTGATCACGATCGCTTTTGGTTTATTTCACTGTAGTACAGTGGAGGTGGAGGTACTTGAAGAAAAACCGAAAGTATCTTGACCTACTGGAACGTGCCAAGCAATGCGAGTGACGTATGTGAGGGTGCCTCAAGGAGAAAAGGCTACTGGCACACACACTTTGGTTACCCAGTATACAAATTTGGCTGACCAGCATAATAACTTATTACAGTACTGATGATAAATTTTAACAGGTTGAGGTGTGCCGAATCGAGCGGAGCTCGATTCGGCCATACATGCTCACTTGGCTCCGCAGGCCCGTAGGGCCAGGGGCCAGGATTAAGATTGACTTTTTCGTGCTCGGCTATTCAATAGCCTATAGAAACACCAAGGTTTAGCCTAGCCGAGAGTGCGCCGCGCAACCAGTGCGACCGAGTCTTGGACAAGAGAAGGAAGAGGTTTAGGGCGACAAGGACGTATCTACTGGTTTAGTATGAATATGACATGCTGTTTGACAGAAACCTGATAGGATATGCTGGTCAGCCAATTTCGTGCGCTGGAACCCCAGAATGCGTATGCCGGTACACCACTCTCGTGTCCTACGTCGTCGATGACGCAGGTCGAGATACAGAACAGACATGAGACTTGTTGACAAGATCTGTTGGCTCACTGCTCTGGACCCTCTGCCGTCAAAAACAGAATCTGCATCATGTGAAGACTATGGGATAGATAGTCGGAAATCATGGCTGTCGTTGTGTGAGCTACGTGCAGGAGGAGGCTTTGCTGTGCGGTGTAAGCAGTCTGTTTCGTTTCGGTGGTTGTTGTCTCCATCATCTGGAATCGTACGCAGTGCTGAAATACCTTCAGTTGTGACAGTTTCCACAGTACACAGTACAGTCCAGACCACCTATATTTTCAAGGGAGAAGTACAGAAATACACCTCAAATGTTTGGAAATTCTTCTGATACACCTCACACTTTTCAATTCCGAAAATACACCTAAGAACATATTTCCAAAAATACACCTCTCTGTA
>JAADVD010000384.1:0-28116 GCA_023334535.1 Pythium vanterpoolii
AGTACTGATTTGAGCCGGAACCATCGTCGGAACCGTCGTCAGAACCCTCGTTCGAGCTGCCGCCTGGGAGAATGGGATCTTCATGTTGCGGTGGAGGTGATGTCGGCGTGGGAGCCGACGTTTGGATGGTAGGGGCTGGTGTTGGAATCTTCGTCGTTGGCTCCGGCGTTGGCGCTGGCACTTCGGTGGCTGGAATGACCGTACCTGGTGTTGCAAGAGCGTCGCCGGGCCACGGTTTCAAGATTACAATGAGCGTAGGAATGGGCGACGGCGCAGTAACAGAACTATCAGTTCCACCGGCCGAAGCAGCAACTACGGGAGCCGGAGAATCAGCGGCTGATGCTGATTGAAGCATCACAACAAGAGATGAAAGCGAGGTCGGTTCATTGTTCGCAGGCTCTTGTCTCGTTACCGGAAGGACGGCTGATGCAGTGTTGTGTGCTAGTGAACTCGAGAGTAGCGTCGCACAGGTTGCTGCCGCCACAAGAAACCATTCGTAGAGACGCAACATGGTTCCCAACAATGACTACAACCGAGGATCCCGCAAATCTCGACTTTGACAGCGTGCGGTTGAATGAGAAGTGTCATTGTCGCTTTCTCGCGCTAACTACCACGCCACGCATCATCTTCCGCCCCACGTGGGCTGCAAAACCGCTCCCATTGACTGCGCTACCTAAGTCGTTTGCCTCGCCAGCTTCTGTGTAGCCGTTTCCAAGTACGTTTCGAGTTCTCGGCAGCATGGCTCGCTTACCGCAGTCTATATCGGTTTGACAACTGCGCGAGATCACACTGGTGGCGAGATTCATTCATGTAACGGGTGAGCGGTGAGCTGATAATCGCGGTTCGACCTGCTCGGTATTACAGCCTTTAAAGCTGGCGAATCCGTTAGTATTTCGAAAGTACCAATAATGCATCAACATTCAGCGATGTGAAACACCCGCGTGTGCTCAAGAAGCCCAAGCTACGTCAGTCGGTTTTGCTTGCGCATGATCTCGCTGTGCCCGTAACTGATTGGCCACTCTGGTTCTCAGATGAAACGGCAAGATGCTTGAGCTCAACGTGACAAGGCTACCTACTACCAGCGGTTTTGTGACCACTCTCGCGCCAACGACGGCTGTCAGGCCATGGACAAATATTCGCAATTAGCCATACCCCCTTCGACACATACAGCGGCAAGCAGTGGCTAGGATCGCAACTTCCAGTGGGAAGTCTTTGAAGCTGGTCGCCTCAACTAAGCTCCGCCTTGTAGCTCTCGGCCGCTTTCTGCGTCGCATGCATCCGTTACACGCGGCAATTGTTTCGCGGCGTTTTGTTTGCGAGGGAGCTGCCAAGACCAGGACTGCCATCATCTCATGAAGTTTGTACCCGTCAACTCTGACCGCCACGAAGAACTTGTTGAGCTTGCATCCAGATACGGAGCGCTCTTGTGACCAATGGCGTGCTCGCTATTTCGACATCAAAAACTACTCAGTAGATTGCCTATGTATCCACTTTTTTGACAACATGGCTACATTGTCCTGCACAAGACGAAGTTAATGACATCGCGTTGGAGCTTCAAATCCACATCGGCATCAAGTGGACAGAACTTTTCGCTCTCGAGACGCACACAACTTTAGGCGCTGAAATGAACGCGATCATTGTTCGAAGCAATCCTCACGGCACTCCCGACCAGAGCCGTCGAATGTCGTCGCGCAATAGCGTATGGATCGCGCGCACACAGTCCGCGTCAAACGCACAGCACTCGACAATCGACGCCATCAGCAGCGTCTTGCGGTTGTTGTTGGCTTCGGCCAGTGCGGCCCGTTTCTTGCTGGCAGTCGGTACCGGCGGCATGCCACTCCCGCCACCCAGCATCGAGGGGTCGGCGACTGCGGATGCCGGGGCGACGACAGATGCATAATCCTTTGGATGCTTTTTCTGGTCCATGCGCAGTTGGTGGTCGAACGCCGTCTTGAGCTGCTGCCGCCAGAGTCGAGACGCGCGGCGCCGCTCGACGCTATTGGTATTCTGGGTGCTGGTATTCTCACCACCACTACAACTCGCGGCTGCGTCGACTTTGTTGAGCACCATGAGAAACGGTGCGCGCTGCAGCCAAGTCGCCAATGACGTGAATGTGCCGGTCGCTGTACGGGCGTCCTTGAGCTTTTGGAACGCAACAAGCTCTTGGGCAACCAGCGGGAACCGCGTGTGGTCGGTCGCGTCGACGACAAACACCACGCCTACGATCGGCTGTGGTGTTGGCGCCGACGGGGAGGGTGGATCGCCCTGCAGTGCTGCGCGCCAGTGGGCCGCGCGATACACTCGGCGTCCAGGAACATCGATCAGCTGAACGTACCGATCGCCATCGAGTCGGTAGATGCTGCTAGTTGTGGCTTTTGTTGGGTCAGGGAAAAGACGCGGTATCCGCGTGCCGTTCTCGGTCTCGATGTCGTCTCTCGAGGCGACTGGCTGCAGCATCGTGAGGGGCAACGGTGTATGCGTTGTCTCGGCCGCCGCAGCGTCCAGAAGCCAACCGCCTAATGGATCATCCAGCGCCGCGAGTCGCTGCAGCTGCTTTACGAGTGTGGTCTTGCCGGCGCCATCTAATCCGAGCAGCACGATCCGGCCTTTGACGAGTTTCTTGATGAGTGCGTGGCGTGAGCGCGAGCGCGTGATTGTGCTGATGGGGTGCAAGCCGTCGGTGCCACCGTTGCGTCCATCGGTTCCCAGCGAAGGTGATGGCGACTCGATCTCCTGTGCGTGCACGGCACCAGTACCACCACCACTGCTTGCGCCGTGTTCGACGGACGGCGAGCTGCCCATATGTATAAGAAGACGATCCGTCAGCGGGGAGACGCCTGGAGGAAGGTATATCAAGTGTGGGCGGTTGTGTATTGAATGGAAAGGCCGTTATCAAGCGGCAGCTATTCTTAGGCCACTCGCGAATAAAAAAACGAAGAACCGTAAAGAGCAAGGAGAAGCGATCTACTACGAATGTCTGTCGATGACACATGGGGTTGTCTACACCCACGCAAAGCCTGACTCGATCACATGGAACGTGTCCTGACTGGCCGGTCGATCCGTCAATTCTTCAGATGGGGACGCGTCATCTGAGGGACCACCGTTTGGCTCTACTTGAAGTGCGAGTGACATCGTCGTCGATTCACAGACAACTGATGCACACTGGCACGGCTGCTGCTCGCGCGCTTCGCGTTTCTTGCTGTCAAAGCGTCGCTGGTTCACAATCGACCGCTGGCGATGCACTTCGCAGTACGAGTGGAGGCTGCCGTTTTTCTTGAGCGTGCGCGCGCTCGAGCACTTGTTTCTGCGGTAACGACAGCGCATGTCGCCGGTCGGCGTGCGCAGTGAGCTCAGCATCAAGCCGATTGACGCATCCACCTCGGTCGCGTCGCTGTCTGCACTCTCTATCGCAGTAGAAACCGTAGGGACAGTTTTTCCCTTGACACTCTGCTTGCGCATCGTCTTGGCGCGCTTGCTCGGCTGGAAGGCAGACGACTGAGTTGCCGACAGCGCGTCCAGTGGCACAGCGCTTGTCTCATCAAAGCTGGGCGACTCGAACGTCGCGAGCAACGTTGGATCGAGATGGAGACGCAGGAACGCACCTACGCTGCCATCGCCCACATCCCCAAGGTCCCCCAAATCAGGAAAACCAACACCAACGGCATGCGCGCCACCGTCCTCGATCTCTGGTAGATGGAGTGCGTGGTCCTCGTACGTTTGGGGGATGGCAGTATCGCGGGCCGTCATCGTGTTCATCGTTGTCGTGAGGCTGAGGAAGCAAGATGGCGAATGGGCGTTGCTTCACTCTCGACTTCAACTTCGAAGACCATCACTCTGTCAATGTCCATTAGCGAGTACTGTGTGGCGTTGATTTGTTGGCGTGGGGATCGAGATCACCAACGAAACAAGACGCCGGGTCATGTTTCCAACAAATGGTGGCGAGATAAGATCCAACAAACTCATCGCTTGAACACGATATCATTTGTCAGAAACGTCAAGCTGCGGTAAAAATTCTGGGGTGGCGATGGTGACGTCGCTGTGGGAATTACGCAAGCGCCCGCTGCCGTGGGACTTGGTGACGTCGCCGACTGTACAACAATTAGCAAGAGAGTCGAGCATATCACCCTTCCCCGTTTTGCCTGACGTATTGGCATCAGCGTCGTCGCGGTGTCAGTACCGCCGGAACAAATGTGTCCAGCCACGCGCGCACAAGCAAGACGGCTCGCTCCACTCGCTCTGCGCAATGCACCGCGATCGGTCGGTTGCTAACCAGTGGCGATTCGACGAGAAGAAACGCAAGCAGCGCGAGGCCACTTTGGAGATGCAAGCTCAGAAAAACGCCGCACGCAGAAAGCAGCGGCGCGAGCAAAACACGAAACGACACTCTCCAAGCGATCATCCGAAGACCCACGCGTCTGCTACCGTCGCGCTGCCAACGTTCAAGCACTTCAAGACAATGGTTGGTAGCCGCACTGCCATGGCGAAAAATCGTTGCTCAAAACCCTTCCACTCGAGTGAGGATCGCGATGCGACGCGCGCGTGGTTACGACCGTTTCCAGCCGATGGCGACTGCCATCCTCCGATAGACAGTGCGTGGTGCAACGCTGCCGTCGCGCAATTTCTTCTCGACCAATGATGCTGTAAACGCTCTCCACCCTTTCCCCTTTATACTCCACCGCGCGACTCGCATTGAGCGAGCGAGAACGCAAACGCTGCAATAATGACATTTCCGTTGGCTGTTTCCTTCTTGTCCCACATTGCACCCATCAACCGGTCGTTTCACACGTCACACGGGCCGTCTTCCGCACTGAAATCCACTTTAATGCCATGTCACTATCCTCTCACACTTGCCGAGAAGAATGCGACAACTCACAACTCGACACTACAATACGCCTTTGTCCTAACACCATGATGGCCCACAGCGTCGTGAACGCGCTCTTTGGGTCGTACGACCTCCGGTCATCCAAGCAATGGCGCGACGAAGACATGATTCATCGTGAGCAAGAGATCCAGTGGCTCAACGACGACATTGTGCGCGCCCACGCGTGGCGCGTCGCTGACATTGAGCGGTCGCTGCGCAAAGAGAAAACGGAGCACGAGCATTTGCTGTGCGAAGCGCGCGCCGAGCAGCTCCACACGGTCTCGGAGCAGTGTGCTTTATTGGGTGGCTTTACGGTCATCGCCATGTCGAACCTCGACATCCCTACAAGCGTCCGTACATGGATTGTCTTTTTGTATGGGGTCTCGGCGACCATGGTCTGCGTCCTGCTTGTGCTCGCGACGGTTATGTGCACCATGCTCTTGGTCGCCGTGACGCGATACGCGGCCCACTCGCTCGAAGTCAGCGTCAAGCAAATGGATCTGACGCAGCTCGAACTCACCTCGCCATTTGGCTCGTGGTGGCTCCAGACCTGCGAGCGCGAGCAAATGCGCGCCTACAAATTCATGGGCGTCGGTGTCGTGCTGTTTTTCTTCTACCTCTCGATGCTTTCGTGGGTCCAGTTTCACAAGTCGGTATATGCGTCGTCGACCATTTGTGTTTTGTGTTTCATCGCATTGCTCACGTGGCAACTACGCATCGCGAGTCGCTGGCGGTACTTGCTGCTGCCACCGAGTGACAAGCCGTTTACGCCGTCGCGGCCGTTGGCAGCGGCCATGGACCAGGCGGCTTCAGGTGCGGCGGCACTGCCACGCGCGCCGTCTTTTCTCGAGTTTAAACGTGCGATCGACGTGTCGCCGATTCCTACCGTGCTCCCAAGTCCAGCGGGTCGCTTGGTGTCGCCGTATGTAAGTATGCATTGAGAAAATGGGGAAATTTTTTTTCACACGGTCAAAACTTCTGGGTATTACTTTCTTCATAGACGCAGGGGTTATCCACCGTTGCCACACAGCACGAGCGTGTGGGAGGCGCCTGCACGAATGCGCACGACGCGATGGAGATCCGGCACTTTCACTAGTTGTGGTGGCGTCATAATCGCAGTGTCGTTTGCATTGTCGGTGGTGACGTTTTCGTTTTGTCTGGATTCATAAATCACTCCATCTTCACTCGCGAGGACAAAATGTGACTCTCCAGCAGCGACCGCAATGTACGAAGGATGTCCATCGGCAGACATCTCCCTGCCATCGTCCGGATCTCCTCGACCGCTAGTAAACCCAACGAGTTCCGGTGTCAGCAGATCTTGGGATGTCTCTGGCCCCCTCTGCCGAGCCGGATCGTAGCCGCTGAGAAAGGCAGCGCCATCGCGCAGTAGAAAGAGTGTGAAAGTGCCGCCAGCACTCACGTCCATGACTTTCATGGCCCCGGCGTCGTCGGCGAGGGCGATCACTTGCTTGGGCTCGGGGACGTCCATGTAGGAGCCATGCCCCAGCTGGCCGTGGTCGCCACGACCCCACGTAAACACAGCGCCGTCAAAGGTGACAGCGACCGAATGGTCCCGCCCGGCTGCGATCCGTCGCACGGCCCCTGTTGGTAGGTGGAGGTTGGCATCATTGTCGCCTCGCCGAATGTGCGTGATGGATTTGGCAGTCCAAGGGTTGGTGATTGTTTTGGGTTGCTATATCAGTACATTGACAATATTAGTACCCATGACGTCAGTAATGTACTGTAATAAAGTACATACAACGGCGTCGAGGAGCCCTTCGGTCGGACGACCAAGCTTGGAGAACTTGTTGCAGCCCCACGAGAAGACCCGTCCTTCCGACGAGAGACCAAGTGAGTGGTACTCGCCACAGGCAATCGAACTCATGTAGACGCCCTTGAGATCGGTCACCAGCGTTGGCGTGGGGACCATTGTCGTATCGAGCGCGTGGGTGAGAAAGCCGAGCTGACCTCGAGCGTTTTGTCCCCACGCAAAGACGTGGCCGTTGATATCAGTCACTAGCGTATGGAACGCGCCACACGCGACTTGGAGAATGTGGAGGCCTTGAAGTGCCGCCACAAGTCGTGGGTGCGTCACGCGACGTGGATCGCCATGGACTGCGGCGTACCCGAGCCTTCCCCCGCTCTGATCGCCCCACGTCCAGAGCTCGCCCTGGTCGGTTGCGATCGCAAAGAACCGATGGCCGCAGGCGATCTGAGTGACAGCTCCGGACGAGGGATCATACTCCACAGGGTGGACGCTGACTTGTGTGGTGTCGTTTTCCAAAGCGCCTTGATCCGCGGACCACTCGCCGAGAATGAATAATTGCTGTCTGGGTTCTTCCATCGCTCCATGTCCATTGAGATCTGTTAGTGTCTCTGCTCGACACAAAGCCTTCGCGTTCTTCATGGCCATCCACGCTGCATGGTTTTGCGTAAACGCTGTTTGCACGGCCGACGGCAGAATCGCTTGGGGGCACAATTCCTCGACTGCATCGTCCCACGACGTCCCATCGCCTCGCCGTCGCGAGCCAATGTTGTAGCAGATCCGACAGCTTTGAGCGTGGGTCGCTTTCAGTAGGAAATACTCGATCGCGACTTGGAAATTCGCAATCGTGTAGCCGAGCATTGAAGTATTCGAATTGATAAAGTGATAGTCCGAAACGTACTTGAGGACCGCGAGCATGGGAAAGTGCGGCACGGCCCGCTCGTCTTGGGCCGCGGCGTGGTCGGCCGCGTAATTGTAGGCTTGGACTAGGACGTACAAGAGTTCGTCGAGGATATCGTCGGTTGTCATCTGGTATCCATCTAGAAAAGAGTAATTCAATCAGGCAATTCGGATTTTAAAATAACCGACGATGGTGTACCCAAGCTGTGATGATGCCGCCTTAAATTTCGCGTCGCACCGTCGTGGATGTGGTCAATGCAGTTTTTAAACGCCAGTAGCATTTCCAGCGGTGTCTTCTTTCGCTCGACATGGAGGATCTCGTTGCGCGCGGCCAATAAATAACACTATTTGAAGTAATACTATCAGAAAGCAATACTCTCATCCACATCAGTAGTAAGACTACTACTTACCTGAAACTCTTTGCGTAGGCCGAAATCGGCTGGCCCGTAGTGCCGCATTTGCCAGAGAATGCCACCGAGTTTCTCGTCGTCGTCGCGGCAGCTCACCAATACGCGTGGAAAAATCACGTGGTGGAGCTGCTCCATCAAATAACACTCGACGACTTGTTGGATTTGCAAAAAATGACTTGTCGCCGCCGATGCAAAAGTTGGTCGTCCCAATCGTTGGGGGTGGTGTCCGTCCTCATCCTCGTCCTCGTCCTCTAAGCTGCCACCGCGGGCAATCTCTTCGACTGCGTACGCCCACTCTTCTCTGAGGATGGGGGGCAGCGTGGCTTCGTACCGGTTGGCAAACTGATTGTGGCGACAGATCTTCGTGGCCTGGGCAATGGTCTCGTCCAAGTGGAGAAACACCAGTTCGTTCTCGGGGAATGCACGGAGCATGGCGGTGTACCGACGAAACGTCGCCACGTCAATTTCATTCGGGTCTTCTGGGAGGACGAGGCCACCCACGAGCGGACGGCTAAGAAAGAGCACGAGCACTTGTTGGTTCGCGATCTCGCGGTGGTCCGAGAGGAGAATACGGACTTTACGCTTCTCGTCAAAGCCGGCGCCCGTAAAAACCTGGGAACCGATAATCGAGACGGCCTTGCCGTTGAGTGTTTCGTAGGCACCGGGACGGTGGACCGCAGAGGTGGCAGCGGAAGACGAGGAGGTTGAGGAAGAAGAGGAGGAGGCGGGCGTGAGGATGTGGGCAAAGAGCGTTTGTTGGGAGACGCCCACGTCCGCTGCGAGGGAGCGCGCCTGGGGAACGCAGAAGAGACAGCTCGAGGGTAATACGCGCTGCGTGGTCTCGAGTTCCAGCGCGAGTGCCGCGAGGAACACATCGCCGCCCATATTCGATCGGGTATCTATATCTTCAAGTGACAGGGAAGACCAAAAGAGAAATGGACCTGTGAAATATTATGAGTGGACCAAAGATCTAATATAGGAGGTACGTCGATCTCCGGCATGGTGATGAAAAACCACCTTGAAGTGTGGTTAATGGATGAAAGATATGGCTACATCACGGGAGACAATACGAATGGACGCGACGATAACCATGGACGATAACGATAGTGCATCTACGGATAGCGTTCATGGGGCTATGACTATGGGGAAGCTGTTGATGAATTTGACGCATCAAGCCACGCAAAGCGGAACGAATAGTCAGTGCCTGTATCACAGAGAATCTGTTAAGGAACATGAGCTGTGCAACTTTCAAACCAACCCATACACTCACCGAGCTGCACGATCGATGTCTGCATGGCGTACAACACCCAGAGCAGCAATTTTGCCTGGATGTTGGCAAAGCGCTTTTCCAATACAAACGCTAGTTGATGCAGTAGCGACAGACGCAGTTTCCACCACATGATGCCCGTCACGCAGATGAGCGAGCCAAACTCAAGCGCGACGTATAGCTGCACGTTGGCGATCGTCGGCCTCAAGTCGTCTGGCGAATTAATACCTTGAAGATTTGGGTAGTACGCTCGGTTCGGTAGATACCACGTTGCGACGACATAGATGGCTACAGAACAAGAATCCTGTGAGTCTCCGATGGTGTTGCCTTGCCCCAGTCTCACCCACTTCCACGTACTGTAGATCATGGGCATGATGACTTCGGTGTACTCAACGAGCACGAAAAACTCGGTGACAAAAAGCACTTTTTGTGTTTGTCTCACAAGCACACCACGCTCGACAATACTGAGTGATGCGAGATCGCTCGGCAGCGTGAGTGGAGCGCAACTCGAACTTGGCTCGGGGGTAACGATCACAATCGGGTTGAGCTGTCGGCTGATCGCGCTCAGCATGCTCTTTCTCAGTGGTGTGACTGTCGTCTTGTTTGCCGGCGGACCGATCACTGATGTGGGGTGAATCGGCATGGCGACGATGCGCGAGGGTTGCCTGGTGGACGGGCGACGGCGCGTCCGAGCTGGCTTACCAGGCCGCGGCTGGGACGCCTCGACTTCAATCACGCGATTACACAGTCCAACCAAGCCATGTAGTTTGCCGGCCGACATGGCGTCGGCGCTGTGTGGACGCTGCCGCGCCCGCGTGAGCTTATCGGCAAGGGGACGAAGTTCACTGAGGATTCTCTGTACATCGGCAAACGACAGCCACGCCTGGAGCAAGTCAATTGCCATTAACACGAAGACCGTCCGGGACGACGTCGTGTTACCCATACAGAGCGACACAAACAGCGTGTGGAATACCTCGACATTGAACACAACGGCTTCAGGCTTGGCGTCGTCCGAGTCTGGGAGCGTGTGGCCGATCCAGTTCTTGGCGAGGATCTTAATGACGGGCAACACGAAGATGACACCAGTTTGCCGCGTCGACGAGAGGCTCGAATAGATGTAGTTGAACACGGGGTAGACCACGGTCATAGTCATTTGGCAGACAAACACTAATGTATACCGCCCCACGAGACGGGCGAATCTGTGTTTGCCACGAAAAAGTACGACCATGGCGACTACTGCTAGTCCCCATGGCGGCATACCCAACACCATGTGGAACGGCACAGGGTACCCAATGGCGAAGGCCATACCATAGCAGAACGCGACTGAGCTGGTCGCGGCGACAAAGCTGATGACGACCATGATCCCGTACGACAACGCGAGCTGCGGTAGGTGCTGGCGAAACTGTTGGAGCACGCAAAACGTAATTTGCGCCACCAACACCAGCGTGCGAATCCACACGTTGGGACTCTTGGCGGGGCCGAGCGACGGCGGTTCTAGCGGTAAGAGATCGACGAGGACAATCACAATGAGACATGGCAGTGGCGTCAAGAAGCAGACCAGCAGAGCGCGCAGGCAGCTTGTGGTGGCGTGGTACTGCTCGAATTCTTGGACGTTAGCAATCGTGTATTGGCCACGCAGCTCCACTTGCGTGGCCTCCCAGACGTATGCCCACCTCGCGCAGAAGCGGTCGAAGCGCCGCATGGGTAGCCGAGTGGAAGAATCCGTTTCAGATCAATCTAAAAATCAGGTCAGATCACACCTGACTATACAAATTTCATTACAGTTGTCTAATAAAAGTCAAGTGAGACCCCCATACGTTGTACCAGTAGAACATGGTGGCCCTGTAACGAGTGGCGCGGAGCGAGAACCCATGCGGATGGGAGGTTGCCCCAGGAGCATGGTCAATTGCGACCCTACACTCACCAGAATGCAGTATGTAAACTAACGCGTGACCTGCGCGCCACAAGCAGAGCGAAGTTGGCGTAGCGAACGCCGCGTTAGCTAGCGAAGCGCGGATAGTCGATATATCATCCAAAGTAACTGATTTGGGTTCGCAAATGAGATCTAAAACGTAATCAGATCCGGTTGGGATTTTCACCGGATGAGTTAGTCGTAGGTGGTCTCGCAATGCTTGACAAACGCTGGTGACGACATGGGTATTTTTGACGTTTTTCGAACAGGCATACTGCAGTAGGACCAGACTAAAGCGTTGAAGACAATGGCTGTATTCCAGTCGCCATTGCCGTCGCTGACCCTTATTTTTAAAGCTACCGGATCCCGTTCCCCGTTGTCTGCCGGTCGTGGGTGCTCCTGTTCGCCGTCGATATAGCGAACAACGCCCGGCAACGTGACTCCCACGATCACGTTTCACACAGTTCAGTTCGACTCCAAGCGGGCGATACAGTCACTCTGTGCGTAGGCTCCACCAAGGCACTTAGAGCTCAATCGTATATGAAAGGTTTTCAAGCCACAGTGGCTTTTTCATTACGAACTAGCATTGAGCCTCATACAAATGGTTCTCCACCACACCATGCTCTTCACAGCTTCCTCTGCAGTCCAGTCGTCTAGTTGTCCACAAGCACCGACCATGGGTGTTCGACACGGCCGTACTGGATGTCATTGAGCGTCTTCCACACGCGCTCGGCGACTTTTCCGGTCTTGCCGTCCGTTCCCGTTAGTGGAATATTGAGGTCTTCGTCAAAGTAACTGATGGTCGAGACCGGCGAGACGATCGCGGCCGTGCCTGAACCAAAGATCTCGAGCACGCGGTTTTCGTGGACCGCCTTTTGGAGCTGTTTCATGTTGATATTCTTCTCTGAGACCTTGAATTCGTTCCACTCGCGCGCGAGCGTGAGGATCGAGTCGCGCGTAATGCCGGGGAGGATATCGCCCCGCGCAAGCGGGGGCGTCACTAGCTCGACTTCACCTTCCTCGTTGATCCAGTGAATGAAGAGATTCATGGTCCCAACTTCGGTCACTTCGTGGTCTGGCCCAAAGATCCAGAGGTTCTGCGAGTAGCCCTTCTGACCCGCTGCGGCTTGCGGCATGATGCCCGGGGCATAGTTGCTACATGTAGAGGTGGTGTTAGTTATGGTACTGTCCATATTTAAGAACGGAAAAAGGAAAGACGTACGCGCCGAGCTTGAAGCCACCAGTTCCACCGGGCCATGCACGGATGTAGGTGTCGTTGGCGTAGAGCTTGACAGGGTTGAAGCCTTCAGGGTAGTACGGACCAACCGGCGAGCAGATGACAAAGATCTTGGCCTTGAGCGAGGCGCCAACGCCAATGTACGGCTGAAAAACCAACGATTCGAACGGATCGTAAAATTAGCACATCATCAACTTTTGAAAAGCAAGGAAGAGGGACACGTACGTGGGTGCTGATGCCTGTGGGGCGAATGTAAAGCGAGTAGCCATCGCCTTCGGGGATCCACTCGTGGTCGAGACGCAAGAGCTCCCTACAATGAATCGATCCACCATCAGCCTTTTGCTGGTTCCCAACGTTTGATCCAACCAACGTTGCTCACGTACTTTAGGCACTCGGTGAGCTCGGTCTCGTCGAATTGCTGTCATACGTCATTACCACCAACAGATTAATCTTTCGCCAACAAAGCCAACGATATCATAACCAACGCTACTATACCGGCAAGAGCAAACGCTTCATGGACGAGTTCAACCGCTTCATGTTCATGTCAGGACGGAAGAGACGCACGCGGCCTTGTGCGTCTTTGTACGCCTTCATGCCTTCAAAGCACTCGAGCGCATAGTGAAGACAAGCACTCGCGGGGTCCATCGCGATCGGGCCGTACGGACGGATCAGTGGGGCACCCCAGCCCGCTCCTTTTTCCCAATCGACTTCGAGCATGTGGTCCGTAAACGTGGTACCAAACGTGAGTTTTTCCTTGGCGACTTGGGGGCGCGGCGCTTTGGTTTGTTGGATCTCGAGTTTCGACGCTTGCATGTGCTTGCCGACTTCGACCGTGATGCTGCGGCGGCCGAGCGCCGACGGCGTCGCGCGGAGAAGCGCGCGAGAAAACATGGGGAGGAAGCGGGGGAACAAGAGAGCGAAAGCTGGAATGACTTGGTGGAAGGACCTTCGTCTACGACGTCCTGTCTTTCACTTGTGGTTCAAGTGTACCCCACGAGGGTACGCGACGAATCGTGAGTTCAACTTGGTTTGGATTGGTTGATACTATGCTTAACGTCTGTTGATTGGAGATAAATAGTGATTGGCGGTGCCGTCGAATCATGTGATCAGATGGCGGTTATGCTAGCCGTCACGGAAATATCACTTGGATGGTGTGGTGTTGGCCACACAAGCTACCATCGCGCAAACACCTGGTTACATCGGAGGAATGAAGCCGCGGTAGATACCTGTAACCGCGTTGCGCATACTACATGCTACGTTTGGCCGTGAACCAACATACTTCTCTGTGAGCATAATGGCCACGGAGATCACATGATTGTTCTGTTCTTATTGCAAGTATTCTCATTTTCCCAACGCAGAGTATCATGGAACGGAGCCCATAGGCCATCTGGATGGAAACAAAGTTCCGCCTCGCCCCAGCCAGCTAAGAGCTGAACGCTGCTGCACGGTGAACCCCTTCACGACCTGATCGTGGTCAGGAGTTGTGGTCCTCTAGGTATTCTATTGGTGGAAAATGGTCTCACCAGAGAGTGATTGGTCAATCATGTCCAAATGAAGAGCTATAAATGGCTACACCGCAGCTAATCTTATCCCCGGGTCCAATGGGGTTCACTCCCTACATGTATGTGTCAAGGCGTATCCAAGGCAACATGAGACTGTCTCACGTGGTTTTGTAGTCCTATTTTTGATGAGCCATCTTGAGCTGCAACCGCCGCTTATCCAGTCCCATTCCAATACCTGCCAAGTCCCCAACACTCGAAGCCACCGTCAACAATGGGATCCGCTGGCTCAATCGAGGACGCGCAATTCGATGCCTCCAAGTTCCAACAATCCAAGGCGATCATGGAGTCGAGCACGGACGATGCTGACAAATTTTCCAAGCTTAGGGAGATTTGGGTAGCATCGGAAGGCGCTGCCGCCGCCCACGCCACACAGCTGGCAGGTGAGACCACGGGCAGTGACGCCAACAAGAAGAGCACAAAAGATCTGCACGCGAACACCAGCACCACGGCAGAGAACGCTAAGAGTGAGCACCACGACCACGCTGACCACGCGCACAAAGACCATGCGGCTGAAGCCTCGAAGGACGCAGCTCTTACAGACCACAAGCATGACGGTAAGGAGTGCCATGCGGACCACACGCACGAAGCAAAGAAGGATGAGAACCCAGTGAAGAAAGATGACCACAAGCACGAGACGAAGAAGGAGGAGCATGCGCATGAGACGAAGGAGGAGCAACACGAGACCAAGAAAGAGGAGCCAACAGTCAAGAAAGAGGAGCACGCAACGCATGGTGACGCAATCCCCGCCAAAACCGAGGAGCACACGAAGAAAGATGAGTCCCATGCCCATGCTCATGACACCAAGTCCAACGATGGTGCGCGTACTGAGATCTCGGACCACCACGCCGACAAGCATTAGGCTCAGCCGTAGACTACTATAGCTGATGGGTTCATTTCCACCCCTAATCTGTCATAATTAACAAAAATCTCACCTTATTTTGAACCATCGCAACCCAAGCCAACACTTCCAACACTTCCAACACTTTCCAACAAATCTTCTTCCACCATACGCTTCCTCCAGCGTCGTCACCTGTGGTCGAGGAGCATGGCGACGCCAACGAATCCGCGCCGTGTCGTGCTGCATTTCGACCTCAACCGCACTGTGCTCATGTCGGACGCCGCCGGCGGGCGGTCCATGGAAAACACAGTCAACTACCTCCTCTCTGAGTGCGCGTGGGGCCGCGTCGACGCCGCTACCAACAAATGGCACTGTGTCTCGCGCGAAGCGTCGGTCACACCACCAACGTCCAGCGACGCGCTCTGCACGTACAAGCAGTTTGTCGACGACCAGCTACCGTACCAGAGCCTTGCCGACCACGCGCCGGACCAAGTAGATGCGGTCAAAGCCTTTAACAAGACCGCCAAGAAACAGCGCACGGCCCTCCAGTCGGCATTCACGTCGCATGGCAGTCCAGGCCATATGCTTCTCAAGTCATTTGAGTTGGTTATGGACAAGCTGCATTTTCCAGAAGGCGATGCGCGTGCGACCGCCAAGCGCGTGGCCGCAACAATGCCGCCGTCACGCCTGCAAGAAGCTTTCCTCGAAGGCCGCTATTATTTGCTGCCGTCGTTTCTCCACTTTCTATCGCATGTCGCTGCACGGAATGCAACCGGGGAGATCGATATCCGTGTGGTGTTTCGTACGTTTGGCGACGACATCCCCGAAGTCGCCAAGGAGCTCGAGCTCTTGGTCGAGGGGACCCATCCATTTCCCCTTCCTACGCCACTACCGGCATCGTTCAAGCTTTTGACAAAAGGTGACCAAGTCGGCACGTTCTACCGCGATGGTTTTGGCTCGGACGGCACGGCGCTCGCGATCGGCTCGCTGACCAAAGTGGCGTTTACCAAAGACGGCCCGGCACAGCTGGAGACGTTCTATAATGACCAAGAGGATGCCGGTATGGTCGAGATTGTCCGCGGCTTTGAAGCCATCGATGCGCGTGTCAAGGCGATGACGACGCGCCACGCAACGCTCGCTCTGCGCGACTATTGGGAGTGGTGGAGCGCCCACGCCGAGGCCGGCGAGTACGGTAAATTGCTACTGGTGGATGCGGCTGCCAATTGTGACATGGCGGTCTTTCTGGACGACCACATTGAAGCGCACCACGCCCATATTGTCGACGTGCGGGACGTTGCGACCGGCCAGCCCGTGGCGTTTGCCGAGAGCACGCGCCGCCGTTTTCTCCAGCGCGTCGAGCCGTTCGCGGCGATCACCGACGACCAGTACTTTATCAAGTTACTGGAACCTCTTTTCCACTAAGTGGGTAAAAACGTATATTCATACAGTTTTGTGTGTACTACGTAGTATCGAAGCGAAAAAAAACGAGACGCTAGCATTTCCTAATGGTCCGTCCTAATGTTCAAGCAAGTAGGCGAGATCGTACTGCGCATAAAGCGCTGCGAGGTTCGCGGCATCGCGGTCGCCTTCCCGCAGCAACGCCGTCATATCGACGGCCGCGGCGATCGCCTTGGCGGTCGCCTCATCGTCCAACGCCTTGAACAGCAGTGCCATAAACTTGGCGGCTTTGCCGGTCGCGGCCATGGGCGAGACGCCTGCGACCAAGGTCTCAGTCGTGACGGCACCGAGGGCGACGCTCGGTGCGAGCATGTCGGCCAAGTAATTCAGCGTGAGCGGAATATCAATCTCCATATCCTCGGCGACCTCGAGCTGCTCCTTGACGCTGACGCGGAACGCCTCGACTGTCAGCAGCTTTTGCTCGTAAAGACCAGCGAGCAGCGACGCCACGGCCGTCCGCTGGGCAGATCCTTTTTCCAAGCCAATCTCCAAGACTTGCTGGATAAGGAGCGCATAATGACCATCACTCTTGAGCTCGCGTAGACAGGCGACGACTTCGTCCAAATCCTGGAGCGACACGTACTCGTCGAATATGCCTTTGGCACGTTTCTTAAACACCTCAGGCGAGAGCATCGCTGGGTCAGTGGCCTCTTCGTCGTCATCGCTCTTTTTCTGAGGCGATGCGGCGTCGCTCGGCCGCGGCGGACGCTGCTCGCTGCTGCGTCGGGAGCTTACAGCCGACGAGCTAAAGCTACGTTCGCGGACATCCTTGGGACGGGCAGACGAGGACGACGGGGCCGAGTCATTGACAGTGCGGAGCATCGAGAACGAATTGCGCTGCGGCGCGTGGTCGCTCACGTTGCGGCTGAGCGTCGGATGACGCGGGGCCCGCTCGTTGCTGCTATTGACACTCGAGGCAACCGAAAGGGACGAGCGGCTCTTTTGGAGCTTAGGCCGCGCCCCCCCGCTCACAGTCTCCCAACCATCGGCATCAACCGACGACGAAGACGACGAGACACTGGCACTGTTGGCACGGGCTTTCCACGCGGCCGAGGCGCCTCCGCCGGTCGACTCGCGCGCGTCGCGGCGTTTGCCGGGGGCCGACGACGGGGACGAGAACGACGTACTGCGCGTGAGTGAGCGCGACGAGCCATGCCCAGGATGACTGTGATGGTGATTACCATGACTACCATGGTTCGCCGCGGCGGCGGCCTTGGCCTTGGCTTTTTCTTCGCGGGCTGCTTCAGCATGGACTTCGGCAATGGTCATGGCTTTGGTCTCTTTTCGGCGCGCGACCCACTTGTTTTTGCGGAGCTCAAGGAGGTCTTGGAGCATAAACCGCACACGCGTCGAGAGCTTGTCGCTCTCGCCGGCGAGCTGCTTGATTGCGCCATAGTACTGGGCAATCAGTGTGTTTTCACTGGCGTCCTTGGCGTCGCTCTCGAGCTTGTGGCCAATGGTCGCTAGGAGTTTGGTCAAACACTCGAGTGATTCTTCGTCGGGCTGGGTCACGTCTCCAAAAAGTCGCTGGACACAGGCGTGCATGATCCGTGAGCTGAGCATGCGCTGCTTAAAGAGCTCGCCGACAAACCGGATGTGCCCGAGCGTCGCGCGCTTAAGGAGTAGCTCTTTTTCATCGCGTTCGTCTTGGGGCAACGCGTCCCAGCCGTCGCGCGACGGCGACACTTCAAACTCGCGCTGGCATCGCGTCAGCAACAACTTGCGAAACAGCTTGTGGGTGTCCTGGGCGACTTCGTTTTCGTCCAGTGCCATGGCCGGCATCGCGGTCTGGGCGATTTTGGAGCAGAGCGACGCGTACATCGTACTAAAGTGCCACTCCATCTGGGCTTTGGCCAATACCATATCGATGACGCCGCTGAGGACATCAAGGCTCCGGACCGCGACTTCAATGAGCTGGTCCGAGAGCTTGTCGAATTTCTCAATCGACAGTTTGTTGAGGATCGACTTGGCTTCTTTAAGTGAGCCGTCGGTCGTGTCGACTGGCTCGTCGAGCCGCGACTTGGCGTGCGTCGGTTTCCACCGTGTCTCGTCGTTAATGTCGAGGGGGACGACGTCCTCCAGTGGAATCAGATCGGCTTGGGCGTGGCCACCACGGCCACCGCGTCCGCCACGGCCACCACGACCACCGCGTCCACCCCGGCCTCCGCCTTCGCCAAAGCCGCTGTTGGAACGGCTGAGGCCACGCGACGACCCACCGCGGCTGTCCTTGCCACCACGACCGCTCTTGGAAGAGGAGGAGGGTGGAGCTACGGCCGCCGACTCGGAATCGTCTTTGCCTGGGACCGCCATGACCTGCGTACCCACGACGCTCGCTGGCATCGGGGTATTCTCGGGTTCCATCTCCAAGAGCTGGGCGATCGTAAACATAATGCGCGCACCGACGGCATTGGTCTGTTCGTTCTGTTCCGCGGTCTCGATGGTCTCGGTGATTTCGACAATCTCGACAGTCTCACTTGTTTCAGTGGTCTCGGTCATCTCCACGGTTTCGACAATCGTCGTGGTGACCGTGGTGGAAGGGATAGGAGCAGGGGCAGGGGTCTCTTCTTGCTCCTCAGCTACCTCTGGGAGGACGACGACAGCCTCCTCTTCTTCTTCTACCTCTTCTTCTTCCGCGTCTGGCTCGGCGTGCGTGGACGTAGAGGACGACGCATCGGTCAAAGCGGGTTCGTCCTCGTTTTGCATCGGCTTCTCGGGGGACACAGGAGTCGCTGGCGGAGGCGGCGGCGGAGCCGGCGTGGCCGCTGCAAACGATGGCACAAACGGCGCAGCAAACACTGCAGCAGAAGAGTGGTGAATATCACAAAGGACATAGAGGATACACTAGAGTCAACGCACCACTGGGCACAAACTCGCGGGCCGATGGCTTGAGCACACTCGATTTGATCGGCGTCGTGGGCGGCACCGGCACCGGCAATGGCGCAGGGGCAGGAACAGGGGCAGGAGCAGGCACAGGCACAGGCGCAGCAGCGACGGGTGTCGGCGCTGGTGGCGTCCAAGCAGGTGCACTAGGGCTGAAGACAAAGCTCTTGGCCGAAGCATTGAGCTTCGTAGTGGTCGCGGCCTTGGGCTTGGTCGGCGTCGCCGCCGACGCCGCGGCAGAATGACTCTCGGTCATGTGGACGAGAGTGTTCGGACAAAGGACGCTGCGTGCGTGTAGAGAGAGAGGATAGAGGCGTGGAGGAGGAGGGAGGACGGGAGGGAGATGAACGTGGGAGGAGCCACACGCACGTAGAGAGATATTCGCGTGGAGAAGAGAGGAAGGAGGCAGCCAAGCCAATCGCTTCCGCTTCAAAGTGGTGCCGCGGCGGACAGGTGTGCGGCGCTGGCCGGTGGTTGGAGGGAATGAGTGCAAGCAGCTCCACCAATTCGGTTGGCTGAAATAGATTATTGATAGTTTGTGATTGGTGGATATACCACACTCTGTGATCTCCCATAAGGACAAGAACGGCATGTCACCGAGTTTGGCTGGTGCCGATGCATCATGTCGGTAAGTAGCAACTATTGAGCCAGCAGGTGCAAAATGAGGGTATTTTTCCATAATCGATGATATTCATTCTCAGAGTATGTAGCCAAGTTGAACAGCTTGTCCGACATGAAGGTATCTGATATGGCGAACTGCGGACGAGACGGTAAAAAAAACAGCTCTCCTGTATGTCGACGAGCGCTTCGATGTGAACGCTCTCTTACTAGTCAGTGAACAACTGTATCCAGTCAGGGATGCGTCGGTATCTCCTTCTGCGCCATTGTGCGGTTACGCGGTGCTACTAATCGGATCTGTACGACCGGTATGCCTCGCGGTCCCGTCTACACGTTCGAGTGACGGGTTCGTATGAAGCACGCACCACTCGGGGCTCAAGAAGTCGGACTTGGAGGCTACCTGTGAGAATAAAGGAATGGCCGGGATAAAAACGCCCAAGACTCGTTCATGAGCTGTCGATTTTCTTCATCTACTACATTTACATGATGCTGCCCTTAGTCGTCGCAATCATCATCACTGTGCTCGTAGTCATCTCCGATCCCAAGCTGCTCCATCGCGTCTGTCACGCCGACGTGCTCGCTGCCCAACAGATCGGAATCGAACCGCACGTCGCGATGCCGTGCAGCCGCTGCAGACGCTGACTGGGGACGAGGGCGGTGCCGCAAGTGCGATACGGGACTGCCAGTACGAACCCCACTGGAAAGATCCCACCGCTGTCCATCGAGGTGATCGACCACGACCAGCGTGTGCTGCGAATTGCGTTGTCGACTCGATGATGCAGGTATCGTCCGATGGCTGTCTTGCACTAGGCGCGAGCCAGCTATTGGCGACGCTACAGGGGTCATCGCTCCTGACGCTGACGAACGCCGGTTGTTGAGATGTGAAAAGCGCGAGATATTATTGAGCAGTTTGCGCCGCTCGGCTTCGTCGGCTTGCCACGACGCGCGACTGAACGTTGTCTTGGAGGAGAGAATGCGGTGCAGCATTTTGCGGTTCTCGTCAAGGATCTGGACTTGCGTTCGGTGGCGCGACGTTGCCGTCGAATGCATGCCCGGAACAAAATTCAACGGGATATCGTTCTGCTCTTCGAAGTGATGCGTCATCGTAGCCGAGTGGCGCGTGTACAACGGATGGGAAGCTGCCGTGGGAACATCAAGACCCCCACTGGGAGCGAGCCCTCTCAAATGTTGCGGTACGTACGCAGCTTTCAGCGGAGGACGATTCGCGGAGGCACTCGCTGGTCGAGATCTCCTTCTCGTGCCTGAGAATCCAGTGTTCTTTGTGGTCCCACTGCCTTGCTGTAGCTCCACGAGTTTCTTGATGAGCTTGAGGTTTTCACGTTCTATCTCGGCTTGACGCGACTTTGCAGCTGGCGATTTTGATCTGGGCATCGCCCTGAAGGATTGGTGCGGGGTTATACGTTGCGGGCTCGAGGAAGAAGGCTTGGCAACGCTCTGTATGACAGTAACCAACATGGTGTTAGTGACTCTCATTACCAGGTTAGAGCGCCGAGCTGCATGCGTGGCACGTACGTGAGACTGTGCATTGTGGATCGATTCCAGTCTAGCAAGATGCGCTTCACGGCGGCTCTCGTGCAGCTTTTCCTCCAGCACACGATTGCTCGGGCTCCATACATTCAGCCGCGTCATCGTGTGGGGTTGCACGACCCCTGAGTGGTGAGCAAAGAGCGCAAGTGGGATCTAAAAGCCGTCACAAGTACTTGTCGTTGCATAGTATCCTCCGTGCCTTTCGTATTCTCGTACTCGCGTCCTGAGGTCGTGGCATAAAAATACTTTCAGGTGCGACACAGCCAGTTCGGCCCATCATGCCTCGATCAGTTGACTGAGTCGAACGTCGCTCTCTTCGGCAGTAAAGAACGATGCAATATAACTGACGGCCGCTTCAAACATGGTCGCGTAATAGCCCGTTTCCCCTAACATCACGCCCGAAATCATGGTCTCACTGATCAAATGGCGTGCCACAACAACGTTGCGAAGTTTGGACCGCGCCAAAATGAAGATGAAGATTGGCAAAAAATCGTCGGCAGCCATCATCTGCACGTCCACGGCGTGTTCCGTGGCGTAGGTATCGTAAATACACTTGGCTACTTCAAGTAAAATCGAGGCTTTTTCAGTTGGAAGCGAATAGTTGTCCATCGAGTCGAGGAGTGCACGGGCCGATTTCCATTCGTTGGGCGAGAGCTGCGTGTCTTGGATCTCAAAAAATTGCTGCGACTGGCTTGCCAAGAATCGACGGTTCCACTCAAAGCGATTAAGATCGTCAAAATCCACAGTCGACTCGAGCAAGCTGTAGATAATATCTTGAAGCGGCACAAACGTCTGCCGCTCGAGCTTGTACAGTGCTGCTTTCTTTGCCAATTCCCAGTCGATATCACCCGACATAGGCGGTACCTCACAGGTTGCTCTGTCTTCACGCTCGACACATGATCGACCATTGTTGGATGCCGAATGACTAGGGCTCGTGACGGTGCACGTCGCGTTCGCAAATGGCAATGCCGTCAAATGCTCCATCACGTCGGTCATCGCTCGCTCCAAAAAGAAGCGATAATTCTTGAGCGCCAGTATACTCCGAGGGTCTTGAATCACAGAGACGTCTGAGCTTCGTGTATCAACGCCTTCATACGATGACGTGCGACGCCGATTGCCATGGAGCGTCGCTAATGGAGACATGGTCTTGGATATTTGGGCACTGCCACTGGCCGCCACGGCACCGCCGTATTTCTGCTTAAATTTCTGGATAAACGCAGCGATTTGCAGTTTGGTTTGCTTCGACTCGAGAAACAAATCGCACTCGACCATGAGACGCATCATCAATGGGTTCTTGCGGGTCGCTTGCACCACGGCCTTGGAGTGGAGCATTAGCATGTTGATCGGGTTAATACCACTCGAGCTCGACACGTCGCCGCTCGTGTTATAGAGGATCGTCTCGGAGCTGAAATTCCTCCGTCGCGCGACGCTCTCTCGTACATCGTGCGTTCGTGTCGGGTCTTGCAAATACGAGTCTCGACAGAGTAATGCGTCCTCAATGCAGTACATCCAGTTCTCTCGGTCGCTCACTCGATCGGCTTGCAATAGCAGCGTATACTCGGGACCGACTTGAACAGCAAACGTATTGTCACGGCCGTTTGAAAGATGGATGTCGACATAATGCACGCGTGCGGCCGGATGGAATAGCAACACTTCGCCTTTGAGTCGGGTCATGGCTTCGTCGGCGTAATACCGTAAGACCGATTTCTCGAGCACGAAATACCGCAGCTTCCAGTTTTTCCGAACGTGACCGAGCTTGCGCAGCCAGCCACACATGGAGTCCAAGAACGTATCGTCAAAGGGGCTTGCTTTGGGTTGCTGGTCCACATGGGAACTATGGGTGGGGCTTGCGTCACAGTGGATAGACCGAAGCCGACGATACCGAATCCATTTGCGACGGCGTACGTTGAGTTTTGGACGGCCGCGTGCATTTACCATGGGACTTAGGCACACATCCTCAAGCTGGCTCAAGCTACTCATCGAGCTACTCGAGGCACAGCGCCACGACGTAAACTGATTAAAGCCGGACGCATAAATCCATCCGTCAGGATCTGCCGGTGACTCGCTGTCGCTCGCTTCGCTTGGAGATACCACTGATGGAGAGAGAGGGTAGGCGTACTCCAAATGCCACGGACTGATCCACTCCCACTTGGTCTGGTCTGACGGAGCCTCGGGTAATGGGATATCGGGAAACGTGTTGAAACGGTTTGCTTGGACAGAGTTACCGGAAATAGGAGGGCCGGGCAGTGACGATCGGCGGTGGAGATGGAGGTGGAGGTGGTGGTGGTGGTGGGACGGAGACGGAGACGTCGACGTCCGCACGACGCGCACGTACTTGCCGGGATCCATGGGCAGCAAATGACCTTTGGATCCCCACCCGAGCACCCGCTGATACCGCTGGTGTTCGTAGACTTCTTCAACCGCCATCTCCATCTCCATTTCCGGCTCGGGCCGCTCGGTGATTACAGCGACAGGTGGCGGCTTCATCAGGTGATCAGTTGATGGCAGCGGTCGCACGGCCGATTCGGCGTCTACTGTCGCATGGTCGGGTTTTCTGAGAATGGCACTTTCAGCAGTCGACGTGGTGCTGTTGCTGCTGGCACTGGGCCGCCAATCGCTCCCGAGTCGATCGCGATTGTTGCGGTGCTTTTGGAGAATCGTTGGGCGACAGAGCCCCACAGACAGCGGCGGTGGAGACGTAATCGGCGTCTGTCGCCGCTTGCCGTACGCGCCATCCTCCTCTTGCTTTTCGGTGCTCTCTTCCTCTTCTTCCTCCTCCTCCTCTACTTCTTCATCGTCGTCCACGTTGATCGCCAAGCCAAAATCAAAGCTCAGTTTCTCGCGCGACCGCGCGAACGATTTCCTCCCCTTTGCAGCACTGCTGTCGTCGCTGCATTCGTCCAGTAGACGGTCCAGTGAGCTGCCGCTCTTGAGCTGGGTGTCGTGAAAGAAGGATCCGGATAGAGAGGTGGCTGAAGATGACGCACTGGACGCGCCGGACGAGGTCGAGGCAACGGCCACGGCGAGCCAGAACTTGGAATCGCGCGCACTCACGAACGAGCCGTTCGAGCCGGTGCGACGCAGCACGGGCGTCGCCCTGCGCGCCGGCATTGAGTTAAGGGAAGCGACGGTGTCGTCCTCCAAATCGGCATTATTTAGATTGCCGTGGGGCGGAGAAGGCATGTTTCCTTTTCGCATGTTGAACCAGCCACGACACGAGGAAAGTTGCAGGTGTTGACGATCGGATACGAAGACCTTCGCGCGACATCCACTTTCCTGTCGTGTCTATTTCTGAAAA
Source organism: Pythium vanterpoolii (assembly GCA_023334535.1). NCBI lineage: Eukaryota > Oomycota > Peronosporomycetes > Pythiales > Pythiaceae > Pythium > Pythium vanterpoolii. The sequence goes on from JAADVD010000384.1 coordinate 24,555, forward strand.
TTGGGTGAAGTTGGAGGGTTATGGTATACACACTCGGTCCGGATAAGCTGGCGCGAAACGCTTCTCTGTTAGCTTCGCTGATGTTACAGTCACACACTGGAATATAGGGGAATGCGTTTGATCTGGAGCGTTCATCGTGGATCCACGTTCATCCAGAGAACCCCAACGACGCATCGCAAGATTTTGGAACATTCGAATGGAACACAGTCGATGGGATGGTGTTATTTCGCTTACGACAGGTTGCTGGGGTTGTGAAGGGTTGCTCCACCAATCGATGTCAGGGTTACACTATACAAAATTTCGTATACCTACCCAATAAATTACTTCGTGGATTCTTTCCACAATTCCGGAATCTTTGAGGCCGTGTCAACAGAAAAGCGAAAAGTGCCCAGCCATTTACGTAATTTACGGCATGGATCGCCTGGTCGTTCGAAAAATTGGATCGTTTTTGTTTGCCTGTTTGAATCCGAGTGAATGAGGAGGGAGCAAGGACTGGCCGTGGCGGAGAGAACACCCGCGCGCGGGGGAATTTCAACTCCACCGGACCAACCCGCAAAACCCACCCACAGTCGGTCACATCGTTGCTCAGAACAAAAGCGCGGGACTCAGCCATCCACATCCGCGCATCGGCGAACACACTGATACACTCGTCCCAGGTACACATATGCGTCATCTGCGCAATAGAGGAGAACATTCTCCGCGTCGCAAACGGTTCCGCATGCTCACAGTAATGTGTTTTTTGTGATTCTGCATTTGGTAGAAAATCCATTTTGGAAATAACCCCAAGAAGCTACGATGCCGTCCGCGTTGTCCCCGATGAAGTCCAAACGTCTCGATGAGAAGACCTCGCTGCAGACGCTTAACTCGCGTCTCGAGCTCTACGTGATGCGCGTGAAGGAGATGGAGGACGCCAAAAACGCCGCCGAGCGCGAGCTCGAGACCATTCGCGAGCGCATGCAAAAAGACATTGACAATGTCAAGTATCGGCTCTCGCACGAGCTCGAAGAGACCCGCAAGAAGCTCGACATTGAGCTCGACCAAAAAGCGCGCTTGCAAGTGCTCGAGCAAGAGCAGCACGTTGAGTTGGTCAAGCTGCGTGCCCAAGTCAAAGAACTGAGCGAAATTAAGGCACTGGCCGAGAGCCTTAAGGTCGAGCTCAGCCGAGAAAAAGCCAATGCGCAAATGTCGAAAGAAGAGCTCTCGACGCTCACGACGCAGCTCCAAGCGGCGCGTCGCCGAATTAAAGACCTTGAACGTGAGAACCGCAGCCACGAAGCGTCGCTCAACGATGCGACCCAAGAGCTCGAGCACTTGCGCAAGAAGAGCGCTGACTTTGACCTCACACGCGACGGCGAGATCGCAAGCATCCGCAAGGAGATGAACCTCAAGCACACGGAAGCACTAGCGCAGTGGAAAAAAGACACGGAAGACCGGCTTCAAGGCGTTGAAAAAGAGGTCCGCAACTACTTTGAGAGCGTGGTCTCGGGTCTCAAAAACCAAGTCGAAGACCTTTCGGGCGAGCTCGACTCGACCAAGAAAGAGCTTGACCGCACGGCAAACGACTACGAAGAGAGCTTGGCCGTCCGCCAGAGCCTCACCGACAAGGTCGCGCAGCTCGAGCGCGAGTACCGCGAAGACCGCGCCAAGTTCAAGGAAGACCGCAAGGTCTACGAGACCAATTTGGAAAAGCTGCGCTCGTGGAAGGTCACCAAGGAATCCGAGTTTAACGACCTCATGGACGTTAAGATTGCGCTCGACCATGAGATTGGTACGTACCGTCGGATTTTGGACCGGGAAGAGACCCGCGTGGGGTTCCCGACGCCCCACACGACACCGAACAAAGGCGCACGCAAGCGCAAGGGCGAAGCCGCCGGCCATGCCGCCAAGCGTGCCAAGCGCACGACCGCGCCGACGGCGATTCACATTGCTCACTTGGATTTGGAGAAGGACCGCATTGTGATTGAAAACACTAGTGACCTCGCCGTGTCGCTCGGTGGGTGGGAAGTCCGCGGCCGTGCCGAGAACCAAGTCTTCCGTTTCCCGTCGACCTACTCGATGCGTCCGAAATCCAAGATGACGGTCTACTCAAGCAAGCGCAACAAGAACGCCAAGGATGAACGGAAGCCCAACGAAGATTCGTTCTTGGCGACCAAGTTTTCGCTCGATCAGTCGGGCGATTTCGCAGTGCTCTTGACGAACGAAGGTGTGCCCGTGAGCATGAAGGGCGAAGGTCTCGCGCCCGAAGAGATCAAGAAGCTCGAGCAAGAAGTCTTTGCCGAGCTAGAAGACGACGCACCGGCGGCCGAAGGGGTACGTTTTTTTTGGGAGGAGTTACGTTGTGGACAGGGTACTGATCGTTGTGTGTGTATGGTGTCAACAGTGTGGGCTGATGTAAGAAGTGGATTGAGATCGCCTCGCTCGCTTACCGCCGTCTTTCCTACTAGTATATATCGTCTACGGTGGCGATGTCGTCCCCCCTCTTTCGCTCTCTGGTAGTGAGAGAGGGGAGATTCGTGCTTTCGCTTTCTCCTCTTTTTTTGCGACTGCTTTTTCTCTGCTTGCTTGTCTCCTGTACACAATGCCTCACAGAATACAAAATCACTTCAAAATCTCCTGTATGCTTTTCTAGCGAGATGTGGTCACATATACGTGGCTGTGGGTTGGGAGGACATCGTAGATGAGGGCGTCCAGGGGTAGCTCCTCTTTGTTGTCTTTGAGGATCTTTAAGGGTACGCCAAGCGCGCGCCATCCTTGGTTGCTTTCTTCGTCGTATTGCGCGATCGCAACGTGGCCTAGCCACACGACCTGCTGCGTGCCAAAGCCACAGTGGACTGGGATGAGCTTGTCGTTGACGTGGGCCATCACGACGATCGTGTCGGCGTCGCCTTCGTTGCGCTGCACTGAGAAATCCCGCGCCAACTCATCGTCATCACTATCTTTATCATCTTTAGCAAATTGTTGGCTCTTCTTCCGCGATTTGTTGGCGCCACGGAGAGTTGAAGTTGTTGGTGAAGTTGGCGGTGTTGGCATGTTGGATCTCGCGGTAGAGTCGGACAGACATATTATCGTGCTGTATGGGTGGGCGGTTTTGTTGTGAGACATCTGGTACAAACAGACCACGAAGTGTACCGTCTTGATGGTACACGTTGTGCAGTCGCACCGACGAGTCAGCAGTTGAGCTCATGGCGGATAGGGCAGTCACAAACGCACTGGGTGTGACTTGGGTTTTGTATGCGACGCAAATCGCCATGTCGCAATTTGGAAAATGTAGGGCTGTTTTGTTGAAATATAGAGAGGGCATTGTGGTGGCGAACCTGACCAACTCCTTTCCATCATTCCCTTCCTGGAAGCCGGCACAGCGAGCATCTCCCCCTCCTGACCCGTCGGTGACCATGAAGAACACCATCTTCAGTATGTGCCCGTGGCTCTAGATGGCAATCTCTTTGTGTGAATCATGTGCTAACGTGTTCTGCGTGCTCTGCGCTATTCAGCCGTGGTAGTCTCGCTCATCTCGACGGGCTGTGCGTTCTACGCCATGGCCTATCCGGCCTGGTTCCAACAG
>JAADVD010000385.1:0-27934 GCA_023334535.1 Pythium vanterpoolii
CCAACGCCGCCAACGCCAACGACAACGCCGCCAACACCAACAATGACACCGGCACCAACACAAGCCCCCAAGCCAATCGCCCTGCCGATCATCGCACCCGCCGTTGTCAAACCAACTGTCACGCCGGACAAGAGCGAGACGCCCTCGCCAACAACAATAGCACCACCAACACCAACACCGACACCAACGCCGGCTCCTTCACTGGTGACTGATCTCTCGAAACAAACTGTGATTAGTACATCCCGCGGTGCCGACGCGAGCTCGTCGCTCGACAAAACCATTGTGATTGTGATTGTGGGGATCGTCGCGGCGATCGGCGTGCTCGCGCTCGTAGTCTCTCGGCAGATCAAAAACTCGCTCGGCGATGGCGACTATAGTGATGACGAGCTGTGAGTCGGTTCTCATCACTTTCATCTATCTATCCGTGTCTCTCCCGCTTCGCGCGACAGAAGCTACTGAAGTGGTGATCGTGTATTACCGTATTGCTAGCGCGCTCTGTGGATACCGCTGTCTCTGTCTGTAGTGAGTGCGTTCAATATAACTCGCATCGTTTTCTTCTTAAGTGGTCTTGAGCTTGGCGTACGCGCGACGACGCATGGTCAGCATGTGGTTGTACATGACGACAAGGCCGATCGTGTAAAACACCATCATCGCACGCATGCCGGTCGCGAGCGAGAGCGAGAGATTGTGCGCGTTGGGCATCGTAATAGCGTACAAGCCGGTCTCTTTGAGGTATGGCAGCGAGTTGTAGAGACAGAGGAATTCACCTATCACGACAAGCTCAGGGCAACATGAGAGACGGAAAATCATTTAGACATAACTGGTCGCTCGTACCGAGGAAGCCGGCGGGGTACAGCACCATGAACAAGTGGTAGCGCAGGAAAAAGAGAAACGACGGCACAGCGTTGTAGAGGTTGAGGGCGTAGAACGTATAGCGCGGCACTTCGACCAGGCTCCAGCTGAGCACGACCATGGGGAGACCGAGCTGCTCTCGCGACGTCGGGCACAGCACCAATGCACACCAGAGCACCCACATGCGCGCCGTGACCTGCGCGAGGGTCGAGCCCACGGGCGAGCGTACGACGCCGGTCGCAGCGTGGACAATCTCGAGCACTGCGAGCGTCTGCACGATCCGCAATGGCTGTTCGACAGTGGTCCAGGTCGCGAGCGCGATTGTCGGCCAGTCCTGGCCACTCGCAACGCCCGGCCCAATCGTGGCAATCCCAAGGTAGAGAATGTAAGCCCACGCGACGGCACTAAAGCCATTGTACGCAAGCAGGTAGAGGTTGACAACGGGGCTAGGCGTGCCCATGATAGAGCAACTGGACTGGGGCCAAGACGGACGAGGGGAAATGGCGACTGGCGGACATGTCAACGAAACTTGCGTGTCTAACACGATATTTCGGTGGAGGACAATATCAGTATTCAACCGGTAGTGCCTTTTTTGGTTTAATTCGTTACGCTATCTCAGTACATCTGTGACGTATGTGTCTTGATTTAGTACATCTTGGTAGTGAGGCAAATTGGTCATCTCTATTCGCGTGTGTGTGGCCAGGTATCTTGATGCAAGGTCTTTCAGCCCAATGGAATCTGGATGAAAGCGCACTACAACATCGTCTCCTTGACACTCTTCGTTAAGTCTGGCATGCACAGCGTTCTGCCGCCTATGCTCAACGCTCTCTTGCCTTACGCGGTCTTGGCCTTGGGCTTCGAGTACGCACGGTTGCGCTGCGTCAACATGTGGCTGTACATGACCGGGAGCCCCGGAATGTACACGATCAGAATGAGGACCACAACCGTGTAGAGCGAGACAGCAATGTTGTGGGTGTTTGGCAGTGTGATCGAGTAGGCACCGGACTTGAGGTATGGCAGAGCGCTGACCATGCAAAGCACCTCCCCTTTTGCACCACAGAAATCAGATCAATGAGCAACAAGCAACACAAAGAGAAAGAGAATCAGACTCTACAGCGTAGATCGAAACGTACCGCCGACGCCTGACGGGTACAGCACCATAAACAAGTGGTACCGCAAAAAGAAGATAAACGACGGCACGGCGTTGTAGAGGTTGAGGGCGTAGAACGTATAACGCGGCACTTCAACCAAGCTCCAGCTAAAGACCATGAGCGGAAAGCCAAACTGGTACCGCGTCGACGGACAAAGCACGTTGATGCCCCAGAGCAGCCACAGGCGCGACGACACTACCAAAGAGATACAACCGGGTAAGAGACGATCCGCCAAAACTCCTCTAGTCATGACCACGAGAACGTACCCTGCATGAACGTCGAGCCGAGTGGCGAGCGCACAAAGCCAACGGCCGCATGGACAATCTCGAGGGCCGCAAGCGACTGCACGATCTTGAGCGGCCACTCGACCGTGTCCCACGTAGCGCGCGAGATCGTCGGCCAGTCTTTGCCTTGCTCGTGGGCCTGGTAGACCGTGGTCGCCGTGAGGTAGAGCACGAACGCCCAGCCAGCGGCGTTGGCGAGGTTGTACGCCAACAGATAGAGGTTTAGCAGCGCGTTCTTCGCCATGGTGATCGCTGGTTCTGATGGAGGGGGACCGATGCCACAAGTGAGCTCCAGGCGAATGATGAAGCCAAACCAACACAGCGGATGACACGCCTCCAATTCGAGATGACCGTCAGTACCCTATAAAGTACGAATCGAGCAGCTATTCGTCTAAGTACGATTCAGCCATGATGCCATTCTTCGATTAAGTGCGAATCTTGAGGACCGACTATGGATGACTCGAAGTGCTTAATGATGATGGCGCAATTAGCAATGCCGTAGCAGTTCTACACGCCGATCAAAAGCTTCTAAAGAAAATAAGAGGGATAATGCGTATGTTGGTAAAAGCTTTTTTTCTCCCCCAAACAGAGAGGTATACGGGTTGCCTCCACTCTACCAGCCATGCGCATGCGCGTGATCGCGTGATCGCCTCGATTCACTCGGTCACGCACGCTGGGTGCGCTTGCGCTTGTCAGTAGAGTGGAGGTGAAAGCAGAGTATCTGTCGTCTAGTTCTGGCCGAGGCTCTTACGGATCTGCTCCGTGACCTTGGGCATCTCGGTGTGGGCATCGACTTCGACCAGCTTGCCCTGCTTGCGGTAAAAGTTGATCACGGGCTGGGTCTGCTTGTGGAACGCGCCAAGACGCGTGCTCACGAGCGACACGTCGTCGTCCTTGCGCTGAATCAGCGGCTCGCCCGTGACGTCGTCCTTGCCGTCGACCTTGGGCGGGTTAAACTTGACGTGGTAGCTGCGGCCGCTGGCCGTGTGCACACGGCGGCCAGCGATGCGGTCGACAAGCACCGAGTCCGGGATGTTGAAGTTAACGACCTTGTCGACCTGCGTCTTTTCGTCGGCCAGCATCTCGTCGAGCTACAGCATCAGAATCCGTACATCAGCTTCTCTTCCTCTATTCCCCCACAGCAAAGAGGCAGTCACTCTACCTTCTGGGCTTGGACGACCGTGCGCGGGAAACCGTCGAGGATAAATCCGCGTCTGCAGTCGGGGCTCTTGATAGCATCCTTGATAATGCCAATGACAATCTCGTCGGTCACGAGCTTGCCCGATTCCATGGCTTCCTTGGCCTTGAGGCCCATGTCGGTGCCGTCACGCACAGCTTGACGCAAAATATCGCCCGTGGCCAAGTGGCACAAGCAGTATTCGTCCTTGACAAGCGGGGACTGCGTACCCTTACCACAGCCCGGAGGACCTAGACAACGTGATACCACGCCCATCGTCAGCTATGCTCGTTCTAGTAGATAGGATCCCATCGCTTTGAGGGGTACTATGTACTAGTAATCGCTACGTCGCCAACGCACCAATGAAGATCGTGCGGCGTTCCTTCTTGCCGGCACATTCAACGCGCTTCTGGAGCTCAGCGAGCAGCTGATTCGTGGGGATTCCGGCGAGTGACGGCGACATGGTAGTAGGATCGAGGGCTTTGGTTTCTGAGGTGCGCAGCGGCCGAGCGGCAACGACAAGCGGGACTGGATGGGGTCACCATCCGACCACGGCAGGGGGTACTTGACCGACGCTGACCTTGTCATCGCATTGGTCGAAAAATAGCCTCCGAAAAAAATAGCTTTTATACGAGCAGCTACAGAGGTAAATACGCCTACTCAGATGCCTAAAAAGCGCTTTTTCCTTGTTTTTCGCTGACGTGGTCATCATTTGACTGTGTGAACTCAAATGGGAGGCCAGCGCGAATGAAGCCTATGATGCAGCCGGGTCATTTGGGACCTGACCATCGATAGACAGATAAACAGGCAGACGATTACGCATCCATTTATCCATCACTAAAGTCAGCCATAGCGTTAGCGTGACAACGTATGCGACGTGCGACTGGTTCTATACAATTCAGTATTCAATGTGGGATCGACTACTGCTGCGTCGACGACGACGGCGCGGACGACGTAGCGGCAGTCGGCGCTGCTTTGGCCAGCCGTTCGTTGCGCTGCTGTGTGAGTTCTTCTGCCCACGACTGCACGAGTGGCGTGCGGAACTTGCCCTGCGTGCTGCGGAAAAAATCGTCCAGCTGCACGTCCTGGGCTGAATAGATAATTTGTCAGCGTGGCTTGGACAATAGCGATTTTTAGAGAGGGACTCACCGCGCTCGTAATCGTCGGCCTGGAGAATCATTTCAAACTTGTCCATGTCCTTGACCATGCGCGCCTCGTCGCTCGCGCCGGTCTCGTATTCGTGCCAGAGCGACTGGATTTCGCTGACGACTGGCGAATCGCCAAGCGTCGCACAGATTTGATCCAGTGCTTCCTACACACATCCGCGTTGATTTCTGAGCTTTCCTAGATCCAGACGATCCGGCATGTGCGAGTGATACTACCTTTTCCATGCGATGCTTTTCCTCGTTGGAGACGCCTACATAAAACCACACCACCATTCGCTTTAGTATCTTCATTCTCCAAGCTAAACGCAGGTATACGCAGAAGAACTCGTACCGTCATGGGGCGTAATGTCGCCGACTAGCGACTCGGCGAGATCGTGCACAATCGCCATCTTCACGCACCTAGTACAAACAGTCTGTAAATTTTCCAACACTTCTATCCAACAAATATCCGTTCACTATACCCACGTACTTGGAGCGGCTCACGGAAGGGTTCACTTCGTCAATGAGCATGCAGCACATGCTCATGCGGTACATGTGGTCGGCCACCGATTCGGGAAGATGCACGTTGTGATTGACCCATCCTGTGCGCTTCAATTGCTGAGGGAAATTTAGCGAAAAGTGCGGGCTCGTGAGCGGTAATCCAACGCGACTTTATAAAAATCGTAGCATACCTTGAGGCGTCCGCAGATGCGTAGGAACTCGATCGCATTCAGCGCCTTGACGCCCGTAGCTGCCGACATTGTCACTGCTTTCTGGGACCAGGAATATTAGGTAAACGCCAATTGAAATTTCGACTATTTCTATGTCTACTATTGTATTTTAACGTGTAGATTCGCTTGTGTACGAATGTTAGTACTTTAACAAGGCTGGCAGACAGACAGACAGCACACACGAGCCTGCACAAACAATGATCGTGCCCCATGATCATTGGTGGTGCATGCTCGTGGAAACCACTGAAATGTCCTGGAAACCACTGAAATGTCCTGGAAACCGCGTAGTGTTTCGTGCGCCAATCCGTTCAGCGGCTTATGACCAAAAAAGCCGCTTCTAGCTTGACCTTTTTGCTCAACGCACAACAAAAGCGCTGATTCTTACGTCAAAAACAACTGTGATCGTTACGCAGCAATCGCCAGTTGTCATAGTATCACGGCCTCATGCTCTCTTGTCTACGTTATGAAGATCGTCGTTGTCGAGCTGAAAGAAGTAGCTTGGAGGCTCACGGTTTGCGTAGCTAGATGCGGAGCTTGAATGAGGAGGAGATCTGCAAGTGACTGATCGTACTGTATCTACTAACGAAGTTACCTGCTGTAGCAGAAGTGGCGCCTGCTTTGCACTGGAGCTATGGCACATGGAGCGATCGCCGCCGTCGCTGTCGCTGTCGCTGTCGCTGTCGCTCGGCACGGACGTGATGCTGTCCGGACAGACGTTTCGTCAAGATCAGCATCGACGAGAGACAAGTTGTCCACCTCCGAGGCAACCGTTGGTCGGGATCGATGTCTTTTTCGAGGCGGTCTGACTCAGGACTGCCCTCAGAACTCCTGGGGTGATCTTGAAGTGAGTGCCTCCTCGTTAAGGATCCCCCGAATTAGATATCCCAAGGTTGAGCCAATCAGATTCCTGCCATATGGTGATCTATCATATTTTGCCCAATCAAAAGATGCACTGAGGATCCAGGACCTCATCTTCTTGTACATAAAAGCGCCACATCGCGGGAATTGTCCCGCGTCCGAAAGACTTGGCGGCCAAGTCGGTCGCCTCCCTCGACGTGGAGTTCCTCGCTCATTCTCCAACTCTCTCTCGTCGATCGATCATGAAGATCATCGCTCCATTTGACGCACAAGAGCTGACGCTGCCGCTGCTCACGGGGCTCGGCGGCGCCATTGCGCTGGCACTCTTCGCGCTCTTCTCAGTTGTCACGGCTACGCCACCGCCACAAAAAAAGGATGGTGAGAAGGAGACCACGGTCCATATCCTGCCGGGCCGCAAGCCATTGATCGGTGACCTCCCCGAGATGGCACGTAACAGCGAGCGCGTCAACTACTGGATCACGGAGACCACGCTCCGCTACAACGGCGAGCCGTGGCGCATTTATTTGCCGGGCATGATGAACATTCTCGTGCTCACGACGCCGGCACTAGTGGAGGAAGTCATGGCCACGCAGTTTGACAACTTTATCCGCGGCGAAGCAGCGATCCAGACGGTCGAAGATTTGTTTGGCCGGTCGTTTGTGACCTCGGACGGCGAGCGGTGGTATCACCAGCGCAAGGCCGCCGCCAAGTTCTTCACTGCGCGGTCACTACGGACGTGCATGATCACCAACATGCGTAAGAACATGGGCCAAGTGTGCAACGTGATCGACAACTCGATTGCTGACGGTACGACGCTCGACATGCTCACGCTGTTTCACCAATTTGCCATGCAGACCTTTGTCGAGGTCGGTCTTGGGATTGAAATGAACGTGATTGGCACATCCGACATGCATGTACTCGAGCACGCCGTGGAAGAAGCAAACCCTGCAGTCATGCGTCGCGGGTCGTTGCCCGCGTGGTACTGGAAGCTCGAGCGCTGGCTCAACGTCGGCCCCGAACGCAAGGTCAAGGCCGCCATGGACGCCGTGTACTCGTGGCTCCACTCGGCCATGCCCAAGAGTTTAGAAGCTGCAACAAAACGACAGAAAGAGCGGGAGGAGGCCAAGAAAAACGGCGTGACGCTCCCGGGCGAAGACATTAAGAGTTTGGTCGAGCTCTTCCTGGAGCAAAGCTCGGAAGACAAAGATGGTCTCCGTGCCGAAGACCTGCCGGACCTTGTGCTGTCGTTTGTGCTCGCAGCGCGTGGGACGTCGGCCACGGCGTTGCTGTGGATCGTGTCGATCGTAGCCAAGCATCCCGAGGTCGAAAAACGCATTCGCGAGGAGATGGCGGCCGTGCTGACGGAACTGGGGGAAGACGAATACGTCACCAGCGACTATATTTCCAAGCTTGTCTACTTGGAAGCGACGATCCGCGAAGTCATGCGCCTGTACCCGACAATCCCCATGAACCAGCGCGTCGCCGCGGTGGACACGGTAATCGGCGGCTCGATCCCAGTCAAGAAAGGCGACGTGTTCTTTATCCACCCCTATACCATGGCGCGTCTCCCCCAGGTGTGGGGCCCTGACGCCGCCGAGTTCAAGCCCCAGCGGTGGATTGATGCCGACACCGGCAACCTCCTGAGCTTTCCACCGTCGAAATTCAATTCTTTTAGTTCCGGTCCGCGCAGCTGCATCGGCATGAAGCTCGCGATGCTCGAACTGCGCATTGTCGCCGCCAATCTGTTCAAGCGGTACCGCTTTACATTAGCGAAACCGAATGATTTGCGCCACAGCGTCTCGATCGAACTCATGCCGACGGATCCCGTCATCTTTAAAGTCGAGCGCGTGACACCGGCAAGCGGCGTTCATTAGTCTGACCACCAAGCCGCAAAAAAGATTCTTGGACGGAGAGATGCAAAGGATATATATTCGGATACTTTGATACAGGTATTCAATTCACAGTACATGTGAGAGAGCAGTACTGGCCGTCTGCCTTGAGTGCCAACAGCAGACTGGTGGTAACGGTACTGAAACGCTGTCATGCTTCGCGATGGGCTAGCTCATGGCCACGATGAGTTGCTGGCAGTTCAGAGCCGCACGGGAGATGTCGAGCAGCCGGATCAGCATTGCCGTGGGGGCAAGCGACACGAGGCTCAAGTTCACGCGGTGGCTCTGTGATCCACTCAAGCGCGACCCTTGGTGGTCAACCACCGCAATCGCGAGCAGCCCTTCTCGGTGGCTGGCCGAAACTACGAGGTGCGCGACACACCCACGATCTCGAGCGTGTGGATACTGTCAGAAAAAGGTGACAAGCCAAACTGCACGACCGACCGCGATCAGCGTCGTCGCGTCGGCAGCCTGCAGCCACCAGTCGAGCTTCGACATTATCGACATAGACTGAGGATGTGAGCTAACCATGGAGCGCGAAAGTTTCAATCGGCGTGAGCAAGCTTTCGAAATAAGCATCCTGGAGCTCTTCCTCGTAGAAAATGTATGCTACAGCGTAATGCAACCTGGTGCAGGAAGACTGGTTCGCTCTGTGGGTGCATAAACTTTCTAGAGAAGCTATGTCGTGGCGTAAAAAACATTCTGAGTCCTATAGAGCCCAGCAGAGATCTCGGGTATACAGTAATTTAGGGAGCAACCTACAGCATCGAGAAATCTCTTTCCGAGGTGAAGATTTGTGGAACCCACTAGCCTCCGATGTAAAGAGCAGAGTGTGGTCAGTCATCTCGCTTTGGTGGGCAGCGATGGCAAGCCAGAGTCTTCAGCAAGCTTGGAAGAATTTTTTTTGTCTCAAATGAAAGATATACCGAGAACAGAACCTGCATGTGGATCGCTGTTCTTTTCTACCATTCGGAAGATGGAAACATGCGAGATTGCTGATGAGTTTGTCAACTGCATTACCCAAATTTAGGTGGCTTTTCCCGTGAAGCATACGTTCACGAATCATATATACTGCTTTAAACTCTCGAGTGATATTTAAACCTAAGCTGCTTTTGCAGAGATTCGAAAATCGCGGGTGCTGCTGGATCCAACGCGGAAGCATGTGAGATAAGGTTTTCTAGGAGAGAAGTAGACCATGTGCTCTAGGCTAACCCCTACGATACCGCCTCAGCTTCTCTCCTAGCAAGAATGCGCGCTGTCCGCCCAACCATGAGCCCATTCTCCAATTCCCGCTGTGCCTCCTAGCAGTCTTCCAGCATCTTCACGCCACAACATCCAGCAACCTCCATCATCAATCCCCATGCGCATTGTCACGGCATACCTCGACCGCTCGGACGCCGCCGCACTAATCGCTGGTGCGCTCGCGCTCTACACGCTCTACGTCTACGCCTTCGCCCGCCGCACCGCATTCAAAAGCAAGGCAACTCCAAAAGTTCACGCGCTCCCTGGCCACAGCATGGTCCTCGGGGATCTCCTCTCATTTGCCCGCAACGCGTCGCGGCTCCACGACTGGCTAGCCGAGACCAGCCTTGCGTTCCACGGCGAGCCGTGGCGCATCCACGTGCCGGGCATCACGAAATTGCTCGTGCTCACAACGCCAACACTGATCCACGAGGTCACGGCCACGCAGTTTGATAATTTTGCTCACGGCGACCGCGCCAATGAAACGGCCAGAGACCTGTTTGGCAAGTCGATCGTGACGTCCGATGGCGAACACTGGTACCACCAGCGCAAGGCCGCCGCCAAATTTTTTACGGCGCGGTCCCTACGCACGTGCATGACGATCCACATGCGCAAGAACATGAGTCAGGTATATGCCCTGATCGATGAGAACATCACGGGCGGAGGTGGGATTGATATGCTCAAGCTCTTTCACGAGTTTGCCTTGCAGACGTTTGCCGAGGTCGGCTTAGGGATTGACCTGCCGCTAATTGGCGGCGCCGAGGACCACCCGATGAACCACGCGATCGAGATTGTCACGCCTGTGTTGGTGCGGCGCGAGGCTGTGCCGCGTGCGTACTGGAAGCTTGAGCGATGGCTTGGCATAGGTCCCGAGCGCGTGCTGGCAGACGCTATGAAGGACGTGCACGTGTGGCTCGATGCCATCGTGGAGCAGAGCCTCGCGACCGCCACGGCGCGTCAGCATGCACGCGTCTTAAATGGAGGAAAGCAAGAGAAACCGGAAGAAAGAGAGGAGATTAAGAGTGTCGTCGAACTGTTCCTCGAGCAGAGCGCCGAAGACAAGCAAGGCTTGCGAGCCGAAGACTTGAAAGCGTTTATCTTTACGTTTGTATTGGGGGCCCGCGGTACGTCGGCCATGGCGCTCGTGTGGATCTTCCTCATGCTCGCCAAGCACCCCGAGGTTGAGAAGCGAGTACGAAACGAAATGGCCGCGCGGCTGCCCGAGGTCGTGCGCGATGACAATGCCTACGTCACGAGTGACCACATCCACAAGCTCGTGTACTTGGAGGCTACGATCAAAGAAGTCTTGCGGCTCTATCCGACCATTCCCTTAACCAAGCGCGAGGCGTTGAACGATACCGTCATTGGTGACAGCATCCCCATCAAGAAAGGCGACGTTGTCGTGCTCCACCCCTATACGCTCGCTCGCCTCCCGAGTGTGTGGGGACCCGACGCGGCCGAGTTCAAGCCCGACCGCTGGCTCGACGCCGAGACCGGCGCACTCCTCACATTCCCCAGCGCCAAGTTCTTGACGTTTGGTTCGGGGCCGCGCAACTGCATTGGCATGAAACTGGCCATGCTGGAACTGCGTGTCGTCATGGCGAATTTGCTCAAGCGTTACTGCTTTGCGTTGGCGCAGCCAAACGACGGCAGGCACGTCGTGTCGCTCGAGCTCATGCTCGTGGATCCGCTGATCATGACGGCGCGGCGCATCAGCTCAGCACAATCTTCATGTTGAGGTGGTGGGAAATCAGAGGTGGTAAGACGACGCCAGAGAAGAAACATCAGCACCCTTTCACATTGGCTATGTACTCTTATCACGAACGATGATAGATGTTGACAATTGGGATCATGTAGTGATGGTTTTGAAATTCGATTTCAGAAATCTCAATATCGTACAAAATGTTTCTGAATGCATGCATGCATTCTGAAATTCATAACAGTCTTGAAAAATACCGGTACATCTCTCCACTAGCGGTCTTCAAGTGGAGTGACGTACCAAGCGCTTTTTTCTGGCCACAGTGAGAAGCCGCAGAATTGTCAACGAGGGCAACAACGAGATGCCCCTCACGCAGTTTAGCATGACAATGTTCATCGATGGCGCGAGCCAACATTGATAGCAGCGGCGTCCGCTGCGGTCGTCGTTCAGCATTGCCCAAACCAGCACCATGAAAGTTGTTTTTGTATATTTTCGTAATCTGAAACCTTGGAAAAAAATCTCTCATCGACTCATTTCGAATATCGTGATGGTTTCCCTGAGGTATCGCTTCTATACACTCCAGGGAAACCCATCACGATTTTTGAGTCTATTTTTTTTTTTTCTGAAATTTTGTGAAAGATACGGCAAGTTCCATAGAATCAGAACAGCAGTCCAGGGGAGATATTTCACACGTAATATAAACCATTCCGTCATCCAAATTACGGAATTCTTCGAACCGTAGCTCCACACCGAACGTTGGGTTAATGATGGTGCTGGCGTACCACTGCGTGTGATACTGACCATGAGAGACTTTCACAATCACGCCGCAGTCGCCCCTTCTCGCCATGGTCCTCGCATCCCTCTCTGCGTTCGCGTCGCTCACCGACGCGCCGCCTCTCACCGCCGCCGCTGCCATCACCGCCATCACAGCAACCGCCGTCACCGTCGTGTTCCTGCATCGCACCCGTCTGCCGCCACCACCGACATCGCCCAGCGACACTACCAGTAAACCGCTGCGCACTGTCCACACACTCCCCCATCCACGCTTTCTCGTAGGCGACTTGTTGGCGTACCTCGAGAACGCCGATCGTTTCCACGACTGGCTCACCGACACGAGTCAGCATTTTGACTACGAGCCGTGGTGCATCCGCATTGGCGGCCAAAAGGACTTGGTCGTGTTGACCACGCCCGCGGCCGTCGACGCCGTGCTCGTGAACCACACGGCGACCTTTATCCGCGGCACGCATGCCAACGAAATCATGGCTGGCGTCCTGGGCTGGTCGCTGCTCACGTACGAAGGCGACACGTGGCATCGCCAACGCAAAGCGGCCGCGAAGTTCTTCACCGCCAAAGCATTGCGGCTCTGTATGACCACGACAATGCACAAGAATGTGCAGCAGATCTATACGGTCCTGGACCAGCACGTGGCGAGTGGCACACCACTGGATCTGTCGCATCTCCTGGGGCAGTTTGCACTGCAAACCTTTGCAGAGGTCGGATTGGGTGTGGATTTGCAATGGATCGGCACGGACGCCGTACATCCGCTAGAGCTCGTGGCGCAGTACGGCTCGCCCACGGTCATGCGCCGCTTCCGCGTGCCCACATTGTGGTGGAAGCTCGAGCGATTGCTGAACATCGGACCGGAGAAGCAGCTGAAAGAAGCCATGGACGTGACCCGCGCATGGCTCCAGACTCTTATCACGCAGAGCCTCGCGGCCCTCGCCGTGCGCCACTCCCAGTCCAAGATGGAGGACAAAGACGCGTCGACCACGATCAAGAGCGTGGTCGAACTCTTTTTCGAGCACAGTCAAGAAGACACGGACGGCTTGCGCGCCGACGACATGGTCGATTTCATTTTGACGTTTGTGTTGGCAGCCCAGGACACGTCGTCGCTCACGCTCACGCGGTTTTTCCTCATGCTGCTTCAACATCCGCCAGTCGCCCAGCGCGTGCGACGCGAAATGGCGGCGGTGCTGCCCACGCTCGGCGTCACTAGTAAAAATGTCTACTTGACGACCGACCACGTGCACCACCTCGTGTACCTAGAAGCAACGCTCCACGAAGTGTTACGGCTCTATCCGACCGCCCCGTTGATACAGCGCGAAGTGGGCGAGGACACGGTGATCTGTGGCGATATCCCCCTGCACAAAGGCGCGACCGTGTGTCTTCAGCTCTATGCCATGGCGCGGAACCCCCATGTGTGGGGACCCGACGCCGCCGACTTCAAGCCCGAGCGATGGATCGACGAGACCACTGGCACACTGCGCAAATTCCCTCCAACGCAATTTGCGTCGTTTGGTGCGGGGCCGCACGTGTGCATTGGTAAGAAGTTGGGGATGCTCGAGCTCCGGGTCGTCGCCGCGAACCTGGTGCACCGCTACGCCCTCACGCTCGCAGCGCCAAACGACGGCGACTACCTTGTCGGCATTACGCTACTGATGAAGTCGCCACTGCTCGTGCACGTCCAGCACGCCGACTAGGCAGATGCTACTGCATACGCAAAGTGATACCAAATCATGTTGGTCTCAGTTCCAAGAGCTTCCACAGTAGAAAGTCTATAATGCAAAACGTATCCACATCGCCTCACACAGTCTCGCAGCACCTCTCACAGAGACCACTGCTTCTCTTGTTCTCTCGTGACTAGTTCTGACGTTCGGCCTGCCGGCCATGCTGGAAGCCTTCTCGACGCCAATGCAGTTAGCACTCCCAGGCAGCGCAATCGCGCTCGGCCGGCCAGCCGTGGAGGCTGCAGATCCCTGACATGAAGCGTATGGTGGTTGTCGCAACGCCCGAGGCATGGGGAGCCGTCACATCCAAGCAATCCAACAATTTCCTTTGTGGTGAGTTCCAGAATGGGTATTTGGAGCCGCACTTTGGGCACTCGATTGTGAATTCGGACGGCAGGTGGGGGTACCGACGCGAAACTCTTCACGGCCATGTCCGTGCGAATATGCACAAGAATTCCTTCACACATATGAGGTAGTGGGTAAGGTCATGGCCGAAAGCGGCTCTGTGGAGGTGGGAAACTGTTCCGCACAGTTGTGCTTTAGACGTTTACCGAGGTTGAGGGTGGGATTAGATTTTGCGCTGGATCAGAAGAGAAACTCCAATATCATGAGAAATTACCGCTTTCCACAAGTGGGGCGGTTCATCCCTCCCCTCAATTTAGTGACCATCAAAACCGCCACTTTGTTTTCCCAATCGAAACAATTAGCGTATTTTTTTTAACCAATCAAAACGAGTAAAACCTCTTGTGCATGAATTCTGCATACATCTTTTATGCGGTTGGGCATCGGCGAACGCCCCGTTTTCCGTGCGCACAATGTTTAGGATTTAGGCACTGGTTGATGTAAACTACCTGTGACGAGGCAGTCGGTGTACATGTAGGTTGGTTTCTGTAGAAATCGGCAATTTCTCTGGATTATGAGAGTTGTCTCGGCGCCCCATGGTTTGATGACAAGGCAAGGCGTGACGAAAATGACGAAAGTGGCTTGCCATAATCGACGTGGTCGTAATTTCGTTGGTGCAATCAAACGCCATAATCAACCAATTTGAGGACGTCATATAATTTTGACCAATCCGATCGAAGATAAAAAGGTGACATGCGGTGGACAACTGCCTGGTCTGGTGAATAGCGCATCTCAAATGCTTGAAGCCCGTCAGCGAGCAAGGCTGTCTCCCAGCGGCCCAATAGTTTGCGCCTGAGAGGAGAGCGTGACCGTGTCTTTCAGCTGTGACGATGAGTGGAACGCCTTTAATACTCCAAGGTACAAGTAGCGGTGCCGGCGGTCGCATTCGACGGCGTCGTCACGTACTGTGAGGACCCTTGCCAGCTTCCAATCTCCGCAACGGACTCTAGTCGTACCAACAGCCATGGATCAAGTCCCTTCGCTGCTAGACAATGTGTCACCCACGGCGCTGCTGGTCACGGGCGGTGCCGTCGCATTGAGTGTCTACTTGGCCACGACCACATCCAGACGCCGCAACACCAACCTCGCGTTTGGTGATGCCAAAGAAGCACCCGGCCACCCCGACGCGTCGTACTTTCTTGGGGATTTGCTGGCGGCCGCCCGCAACGAAGACCGCTTCCACGACTGGATGACCGAGACCACCATTGCGTTTGGCGGCAAGCCGTGGGTGTTGCGCCTGCCGGGGCAAAAAGACATGGTATTGGTGTCGAGCCCTGAAAGCATTGAAGACATCATGGCGAACCAGTTTGATAAATTCCCGCGCGGCGAATACCAAGGCATGAATCTGGAGATTATGTTTGGCCGGTCGATCGTGAACTCGGACGGCACGCGGTGGTACCACCAGCGCAAGGCCGCGGCCAAGTTTTTCACGGCCAAGTCGCTGCGCACGTGCATGGCGACCAACATGCACAAGAACGTGCTTCAGATGTACGAGGTCATGGACAAGTCGATTGCCGAGAATGGCGCAGTCGACTTGGGCAAACTGTTTCACGAGTTTGCGCTCCAGACGTTTGTCGAAGTCGGACTGGGATTGGACCTGCGCTGGATCGGCAGCGACGAGCCGAACCCGCTCGAGACCTCGATGGACGTGGCGGCCGTCGCGATGCTGCGGCGCTTTCGCTTGCCGATTACGTACTGGCACACGTTGCGGTTTTTCAACCTGGGTAGCGAGCGCGAGCTCGCTGAGTCCATGGCGAGCGTGCGGACGTGGATTGGCGAGGTCATTACCAAGAGCCTCGAGGCCACGCGCAAGGCCCAAGCCGACCGTGCCGAGAAAGCAGGGGGCGCGGGTGCAAGTGAGACCGAGATCAAGAGTGTCATGGAGCTGTTTTTGGAGCAGAGCCACGAGAACACCGAAGGCATGGGCCACGACGACCTCGTGGATTTTATCTTGACGTTTGTATTGGCCGCGAACGACACGTCGTCGCTCACGCTCACGTGGTTATTCCTCATGCTGCTAAAGCACCCGCGCGTCGAAGCCAAGATCCGGGCCGAAATGGCGGCGGTCTTGCCGCCCATGGGGGTCACAGCCGCGACCTACCTCACGACCGACCACACGCAAAAGCTCGTGTTCCTCGAGGCCACGATCAAAGAAGTGCTGCGGTTGTACCCGGCGATCCCCTTGTCGCAGCGTCAGGCAACCGAAGACACGGTGATTGCTGGCAATTTGCTTATCCGCAAAGACGACCAAATTGGGATTTCGCCGTATACCATGGCCCGCTTACCGACCGTGTGGGGGCCGGACGCCGCCGAGTTCAAACCCGAGCGCTGGATTGATGCGGCGACGGGGGAAATACGCTCAATCCCCAGTGCCAAGTTTACGACGTTTAGCTCAGGGCCACGCACATGTATTGGCATGAAGTTGGCCATGCTGGAGATGCGGATCGTCGCGGCGAATTTGATCCACCGCTACTCGTTTGTACTCGCGAAGCCAAACGACGGCAGTTACGTAGTCGCCACGGGGCTCAACCTCAAGCACCCCGTTGTGGTCAAAGCCACGAACTGCTCGACCGCTACGGCAGCGTAGAGCGAAGTGATGGTGGGGATTTGACACCAGTATATGGGAATTGAAGTGGTATCTACCTACGGCCCTCGTCAGTGGATTAGGGACACCCGTATTCTTTATGTCCTAAAATCAAAATTCACTTTTATTGGCAGAAATAGCACCAGATTATAGCGAATCACAAGGCGGTTCGTTTGCCGCTCTCTTTGCTGTGAATTCAACGGCTGTCAATAACTACGTCGAAAATTCAATATGGACACTTGGTCACAATTCTGGGACATAAAATACTGACGAAGGGAAGATTTGTATTAAATGCCTTCACAGATCTGCTTGGCAGTTGCTAATACTTGATATGGTTTTTCTGGCACTTGAGCACCTCGATGCATCGTTTGCGCATCGAAAGAACGAGTGGTTCGAGGTCCTTGATGCCGATTTGCTTCCATGCCTTCAAAATATAGCGCTTGAGCACTTCTGCAGAGTCGTATTGCTTCCCAACGGCGTACACAGCCTGCGTCAGGATGCCCCTGAGATTTTTAATGGGGTTGAGATCCGGGGACATCGCTGACCAGACCATAACGTTGATTTTCTGACTCGAAAGCCAGCCCATCGAATACCCAGAAGTGTGGCATGGAGCATTGTCTTGCTGAAAATTTTGCATTTCAGAGTCGATTAGCGGTTGCAAATGGGTATGCAGGATAGCCACGTACTTGATCGAGTCTTGCTTGCCAACGAAGATCTTCAGTTCGGAGGTCTTGTTGCCGCAAAAGGCCCCCCAAACCATGACGTACCCACCACCAGAATGGCGCCGCTTGTTGACCTCTTCCTCGCGTCTGATATCGACCCAGTTGTAGCGCATGCCGTCTGGGCCGCCAAGGTTCCACTTCTTCTCATCGGAGAACACCACGTTGCGCCACTCATTGTCATCCATGAGCGCCATGGTCGACGCCCACTGAACTCTCACTTCCTTGTGGCGCGGTGAGCATTGGAGCGGCTGAACGCTTCTTGTACTTGACCCAGTCTACGCTGCGGATGGTGCGCTGCACGGTGCTTAAGCTGCACTTGAGCTGGAGCTTGTCTTTGACCTTGGCAGCGCTCATCTTACCCGATGAAATTGACTGGATGATGCTGCGCTTGACACGTTCGTCGATTTTCTTTGGACTTCCTTGGCTGGGAGCTGCACCATCCGTTGACAAGTCGAGCAGAAGCGACTGGTAGCTTCAGCGATGGCACGGAGAGACAAACCGGCCTTTGCGAGGGTCCGGATGGTCGTCTTCTCTTCGTCTGAAACGTCCCGCGCGGCACCCATACTTGGCGATCTGAAAAGTATATGGTAAGCAGCCCTGATGAGGGCGGCAATAACAAACGTATTGTGAGCCTGCCAAAAGATGTTTCCCGCCTTCAATATCAACCTTTCCTTCGCCAGTATTTTATGTCCCAGAATTGTGACCAAGTGTCCATATTGAATTTTCGACGTAGTTATTGACAGCCGTCGAATTTCACAGCAAAGAGAGCGGCAAACGAACCGCCTTGTGATTCACTGTAATCCGGTGCTATTTCTGCCAATAAAAGTGAATTTTGATTTTAGGACATCAAAAAATATGGGTGTCCCTAATCCACTGACCAGGACTGTATACCTTTGCCCGATCTAAGTGAAAAGGTTTCAATCAATTCCAATTTGGAATGCAAGAAAAGCCGTGCAACCAAAGTGAACAAATCCCCAATCAAAGTGAAATCTTCTCAAAATCGTCTTGTTATTGAATCTGTTTGCGTTTTGGGAGAATTTTGATTGCACAGTCAGAACAACTGACTGCACTGAAACACCAATATAAATCGTGATAGAGATGACCAGATTGGGGATTTGTTCACTTGGTTGCAAAAGAAAGTAAAATGGATAGTCATGTGAGAAATTATAGACGCACCTGAGTTTTGCCCATTTTCAGTTTTCTTGTTTGAAAGCGCTGTTCAAACAGGAGCTTTCATGGTAAAAAAAAAACCGAAAACCGCACGCAATAAGAGATAGAATTGAAAGAGAAAGTCGATTGTTACATTTTGACCCTCTGAGAAGTATAGACGCAATTCGCGGTCACAATGGTCATAAATATAAACAAAACAACTCATTTACGTAGCAATTGAAAATAAGTGTAATAGAGATTACTGGGTTCGTTTCCACGAGTTTTCGTTTTGTCAATCGAAGATTTGACGATGCCGAGGGGAAAGCAACTCACCGACTTCGAGATCGGCCAGGTCTTCGCGTTTAAGAAGCAGCTGATGAGCAACCGCCGCATCGCACAAGAGCTCAAACGCAGCAAGAAGATCGTGCGCATGTACTTGCGGCAAGCGTCGCAAAAACAGCCAAACAGCGTGTCAGAAGGCCGTCAAAACTGAAGGTCCGAGACATGCGTCGGATGTTTTGTCTAGCAAAAATCTCCCAGTTGTCGTCCAAGAAGATCGTTGCGCTACTACCTACAGGAGAAGCTAAAAGAAGATAATCCACGCAGCATGTTTACTCAACACTACACTATAGTGTTGAAGACTCTCCGCGAGTCCAAATATTCCAAGTACATTAAACGCAAAAAAAACAAGCTCAAGACCAAGCACAAGCAGCTAAGAGTCGAGTTTGCCGTCCGCCACCTCAACAAACTGGACGAATCTAAGCTCTCCATTTACACAGACGAAAAGAAGTTTAACCTGGATGGTCCGGACCGCTGCCAACATTACAGGCACGACTTGCGGAACGAGCGAGAGAAGTACTCCGGCAATGTTGCGGGAGGTGAGTCCGTGATGATTCGGGGTGGTTTAGCTACTATGGAAAGAGGGAGATTGCTTTTCTGGAGGGGCGCCAGAATTCAGCGAAGTACGTACAAAAGTTGAAGCAATACCTCGTTCTAGCGATCGAGGAAATAATGCGACAAAGTGGTCACTCTCAGGTGCTCTTCCAGCAGGACAACGCCAGCGTGCCAGTTCCGTAGAACCAACTGAGTTATTGAGACTCTCGACGCAGAGACAGCGAAGCGGCCAGCCAAAAGCCCCGACTTGAAACCGATCAAGAATGTTTGGGGTGCCTTGGCGAGGTCGGTGTGTGCGAACCGGCGCTAATCCTCTAATAGGGCCGGGTTGACGCGCGAGATCGAGAAATGCTGGCGTGAGCTCGATCAACAATACGTACGTAGTTTGGTTGAAGGAATGCGTCCCCGAATGGCTCAAGTAATTCTCCAGCGCGACAAAACTGTCGATCAGTTGGGAACGAACTGACTTGCGTCTATACTCTTCCATAGAGTCAATGTGTTAACAATCGACT
Organism: Pythium vanterpoolii; assembly: GCA_023334535.1. Taxonomy (NCBI): domain Eukaryota; phylum Oomycota; class Peronosporomycetes; order Pythiales; family Pythiaceae; genus Pythium; species Pythium vanterpoolii. The sequence goes on from JAADVD010000385.1 coordinate 19,799, forward strand.
TTTCTCTTTCATTTCTTTCTCTTTTCGCACACGGTTTCTGGTGTTCTTTTTCTTTTTACCATGAAGCTCCTGTTTAAACCGTGCTTTCAAATAAGAAAAGCTGAAAAGGAATTCGACAAAACTTGGGTGCGTTTATAACTCTTCATATGAGTGTAAGTCTGCGGTTTTGTTTCTTTGTCATTCTTTTCTTGCATTCCAAATTGATTGGGAACCTTTCACTTTGGATGGGCAAAGTTGTAGTTAACGCAGTTTGGCCATTGCGTGTGTGGGTCCGTCCCAGTTCATCTTTCGAGGAAAACCACCTCGGGTAGGTCCGATGGCCAGTAACCGCTACCACAATCCCAGCAGTTGTTTATTCAATGAGGTGTGTATCCATTTCACAGAGGGTTCTAAACCATTTTTGCCGTCTTTCATGTGAAGCACCCTGCGACTTTAATTATATGGTTGCAGTACATCCGGACTCCGTATGCCACTATCCGTCGACAGTATACTTTTATTAGTCATTTACTGCAGATGGGATGTTGATAGATTTTGCTTAGTGACTTTAGTGTCGCGCATATCCGGCCTTCTGGTTTGACAAAAGTCAGCAACGGCACCAAAATAGAGAACAGTGTACTGGCATACACATCTTGGCTACCCAGCTTACGAATTGGTTGACCAGCATGATATCTTATTAAAATACTTCTGGTAAGATCTATCAGGTGAAGCACTTCCGAATTAAGCTCCGCTCAATTTCGCCATACATGCTAGCTGGGCTTCAAACCAACACAACTGCTTTTATAGCGGTCTGCGGGAATAGTCAGTGGTGTCAATCAGTTCCTCACCGTTTTGAATAGCGAAAATGATTGTCATCCATATAGATGACAAGTAATTATGGTTTCCACCATTAGCAGTGGAAACGGATCGGTGTGGTCTACACAAGCGAATTCCCGCATTTGCTGATCCAGTCTATGTGATACTGACTTAGCTGTAGTGAGATCGAATATATATCAGCGAAAACAAGGCTGTTACTGCCAACAAAATGGCAAATCACGCAGCAAATGTCTCGATGGACTCCAAGTGCAGCCTCTGGACTTGTTACCTTCCATACGCCCAACTAGCGCGGACCTCACCATTTTCTACAAGGTGACATTTCTCAGAGGAGAGCCTCCACATTTTACTGGAACCCTTCAGTTTTTCAGGTGGGCATTTCTTACTACTGGCGTTCGCCCCCGCTCCGCGGGGGTTGGATACATCTATTGAGTCTTATTGTGGGATTCGACATATTAGTCCAAATGGATAGCAAATCTGCCATATTTGCTATCCTAATTGCGTACATAACCCTCAATATATATATAAATACACGAAGTAACCCCCGATAGTTTCTGAACTCCGTTTTCGATGCCCGATAACGGTGCGTGGTGACGGGCTTCAAAACGATTGGACGCAGATTTAAGAGTGTGTTGTGAAAGATGGCCTGTAGCAAGAGCGGCATTCTGGCAACGAGTTTCCAATTCCCACAGCGGCAGATATATGCTGTGTAATTTGACAGTGACGGTCGGCGAGGTAGGGAGGATTAGCCGTACCACAGTTCCTAATCTAGACCATCTCTTCGAGTGGAATGTCGAGGCGTCCTTTGATTCTCTCGTTGCTCTCTTAGGTGAGACGGTCCAACGGGTTGTCACCCGCTACCAGGGGAGCGCGACGAGGAAGTGGGGCGATTCAAGACGATTGCCGTCAAGATCAACGGCTCGAGCGAGTTTCAGCTGACGATTAATGGTGCGCGAACTGCGCGCTGCGCTCGGCCTAACCAACTACAATTTCCTTGCGCAGGGCATTTTCAACAGCTTCGCGCCGCAGCCGCCTCCCGCTGAGGACATGGAAGACGTGAATCATTTGAGCGATTTGGCGGAAAACTAAAGCGAACATAAATATCTTTTTGCTTTACGCCGTCAGCTTCTTGCTCGCTCCGCTCTTGCGTCACTTGCCTCCTCCACCACACCACACCACCCTACCCTCCCCCACTCCACCTCCCGCAGTTGCGCTACACGAAGGGTGCAAACAAATCCTCGTCCAAAAACCGTTTTTTTAGCCACAGCGTCCAAAGAGGTTCACAGCAATCACGCCCGAGCGCAAACATCGGCGCATGGAGACGTCCAGGACGAGGTCGGAGCTTGCTGGAAACGCCAGGTCGGCGTGGCTTATTCTCCACGATTGGAGCCGTGCAAAGAGCACCTCGATTGGGTTGAGATGCGGACAGTAGGGAGGAAGGTACAGGAGGATAGGACCACACACATGGATGACATGCTCCAAATCAGTGTACATTCAATGCGTGCATTGTCGAGAATTACGATCGACCGGGGAAGAGGCCACGGATTGACGAGGGGCACGATCTTCGCCACGAAAGCGTCGTGGAACTTGCGCCGGGTGAATGTCCCCTTCGTCGTCGCCCACGTGACAATCCCACGCGTACCACACACTGCCATAACCGACACGCGCGTGCCTACATACCACCACCACGACTGTCAGCACTGCTTGCACCACCAAAAATAACCCCCACCTTTCGAAAGGGAACTCGCACAACAGTTTTTTGCCGCGGGGGCCAATGAGTATTTGCTCATAGCATCTGTCCCATCTTTCCCGTCTCGTTAATGAACAGGAGCTGCTCAGGGTAGGAGCAGAAGGCAGCTATCTTAGCCTTGTACGGCGAGATCTCGGCGGGGACGGCCTGCTTCGCGCGTCGCTCTAACACTTTTTTTGACAGCCTCAGATAAAAATGTAGCGTGCGCAATATGGATGCGTGGGAGAGAGGCAGCTCTAGACCAACGAACTTCCCCTTCAGCTCGGTCTGGAGCTCTTCCACAAAAAAACATGGATGGCTCGACACGTACGCGGAGATGAACTCAACGACGTGGAGCGGGTATGATGCGCGGCGGCCACGCCGTTTTTGACCACCACGCGGCCTCTCGTCTGGACCTGCTTGTTGGACCAGCGACAGGACATGTTCGTCAAATGCTCCACCAAGAAAAAAATTAAAGACCTGAAGCGCTAGTCATTGATTGCCGCAGCTCTCCAAGGAATTATCGAACAGTACAAGTAAGACGTCGCAGCACTCGCCGAACACGAGTAGGCAATCGTACTTTTCCAAGACGTGTACAAAGGAAAGCTTAGTATACATTGCGACTTGTGCGCGCAATCAAAATTCTCACAGACGAGAAAAACACGCGCACATTCTGCACGCTTAAAACAAGCGAACAGCAAGACATGTGACTAGAGAGTTAGTGAACTCGAAATCACCAAGACTTAATTGGACGTCGAGTAGGCAAAGTGGCATCTGCACCAGTATCCATTTGATTTTTCATTTGAGCAGTAGTAATACTCAGTTTTTTTCATGGTGGTAATATTTCATGCAGTAGTACAATATTTCAGTTCATATTCACGCGTTACCGACCAAATACTCTTCATATTGAGCCCGCATAGCCGTGGCGTTTGCACCGCGGTTGCGTGCTGCTAGCCATCATCTTCTACTCCGATAAGTGCAGTTCTTTCTGCAAGTCGTTCTTCTAGCTCACGATCAGCTAATATGTGGATGTCATCGCCTCCATCGCATAATCACAGATCATGTAGTGAAGCACGCAATTCGCAAGCACGATTTTGAACAAACTCGTATCTAACCAGGACGCGTGTCAGGATCGGGAAACGTTTCATTGACCTGCAAATGCACGCTCAATCGTATTTGACAATGACGCATGTCGAAAATTGTAGAGTTCTTTTGCACTGGCGTATAATATTTTGGGTTAGAACAATTGAAACCCAAAAAATGAAAGTACACGAACCAACCTTTGGCCAACTGCAGCCTATGGCTTGAGATATACCGCACTCCACGATACGGTGTCATTAGCCATGGTTTCAATCCATAGCCTGCGTCTCCCAGATCAAAACAATCCTTGGTCAACAACTATAGACGCAAACCAAACCCAACACCTATGTGTCAATCCCGGCGCCGTCGCAATGATCACTTCAGCAATTCGGGTCGGCATACCCTCCTGCGCTAACCTGGCGCCAGCTCACTTCGACCTGCTTCTGCAAATCTTCACGACTGTATTGTCGGCCCTCAGCTTTCACGGAGCGTGCGAGAACACCAAACACCTTGAACGATGTTCAAATCGTGGCTCTTGGCCGGCCACTCCATAGTCGTAACATTGAGGATCGAAAGAAACGCCTGTATTGCTTTCGCGTGTGGATACTAGCTGGAAAACTAAGCCTCTGAGTCCAACGTCGTTTTGAAGTTCTTGCAAAAACAGACAGAGACAATCGGACAGCGCTTTGTGTACTTGACGGCTGATTACTTGCCTTCGAGAAAGCAATCTTCGCCTCGAAGATTAGGCACACACCAGCCCACACCACCACCGATCTACCACCCGCCACGGCTTGGTGTACGTTTCGGGATCCTTCCGGATATCATGCCAGTATTACTGCCAACTATCCGGGTCGCCCAGATTGAATATCTTTTCATTGGTGAACAGTAACCGCTCCCAGAAACCCGCTTCGTTTAATTGTGTCTTCGCGAACGCCACGCGCCTGGTCTTGTGGCGCTTCTTGAAGTGTGGAGCAGATTTTTGCTTGATATACGATGCGAACGTGGAAGCGCCCACAACACACGTAGAACGGTCGTTCGCTTCACAAAGTGATTGAGGGCCGCCGCAATGCTTCTCGACGACATTTACTTGACACAGGCGAGACGAAAGATGCGCCAGATGGTACGCTGTTACAAAAGTGTGCGCCTTCGGACCTTCTTGGTGCGTTTGGGCCCGTCTTGTTTGCAGAGAAGAGTGCGCACGGCCTTTTCGCTCCGTCCCATGCTTGCGGGGACCTTCCTGTTGCTCTTGCCATCGCCATGGAGCGCGAGAATTAAGCCATCTTCCCTCTCGGTGAGCAGCTTTCTCCGAGGTATTGTTTTATTACGCGTTGGGTTCTCGAACGACGCGATAATGCACAAAAATGAGCGAGTTGCGGAACGCACCCACTTATTACCGAAATAGATCAGCGACCTATCTGATTACAAATTTTACCACGTGCGTCAATAGTTTTGGGTCGATCCATCCCCCCCAACTTTGTGCTTTGTTAGTATTTGCTGATATTTGACACCCCAAATTTCAAACCACGAGTTGCTCCTTCTAATGTAATCCGCCTGGCCTCAATGTCATTTTTGGAAAGTCTACGAAGAAATCAAAACTAAAAGATTGTGACTGCGTCTATGGTTTTGGGTTGCACTGTATCATCAGTAAATTTGAGTCCGAATCAGCCGGAGCTGGTAGATTTTGGAGTTTTACATTTAGGAACAACCTCTATGACCGTATGCTATTTACAAACTCGGACAGAGAAACTTCAACGACAATAAACTCGCCCGTCCCCAAAAAGCACACAAGCACAAACTGCGCACGAGTAATGCCGCGCGCATGAGGAATGTCGTCGTATGCATATGCGTGTATGTAGTCCGCCCACTCATGAATGCTTTCCTCGCCCATTCACAAATCATCCGCTTGTCAATAGTTTCGCCACACGCTGATGCAACGTTTCTGCGCAAGAGGAGTGTGGAGTGTCCATCTATGTCATCTACGTCAGCAAGAACATTAACGTTGTCGGCGATCTTGCTGGAGACGCGTGGGCGAGAAACCTGTCATACGGCAAAGCGGGAGGTTTTGCAGCGGTAAAATATTTTGCCGGAAGGTTTTCTAGTTAACGAGTGGAGATCTCTAAATAACAGAATCAAATTTATTTGCATTGCGCCTCTTTGACTTTATGTTAGTCAGATAAACAATTTCGAGCATCAACTGTTATAGACTGCTTTCGAAAACAAAATGGGTTGTTCTGACACGAATTCACCACCAACTAAACTATAGTAGACCGCCCGCACAGCGGGCGGCGACTGCTATTCTCTGTCCGTTATTAATGCTCGAGGAATTTGACAAGATGCAGGCGTGAATAACATTTCACCGAATTTCTCGTTTCGTGCACTACGCCTCAATTGGCCAAAGTGAGAGGATCACTGTAAGCCATTGCTTAGAGTCCATCGACTCGCCGTTCAGCCACAGCACTAAGATAAAAAGCGGTACTGCGCGAGCGAGATGGCAGCCGCAAATCGTCGTCGTCGATTCCGCGTCGTCAGCAAAGAAGTAGCAGCGCTCATTGACGACTGCCAAAAGTTCTTCGATAAGAAACTGTCTCAAGGTCAGCGCATTCAGCTCGCGTGCCCTGTTGAGCGTACAGCGTCGGCCATTTCCATCGGTGAGCGTACAGTGAGAATATTCGTGCGAACATTGAGCATGGCGAGCCGTTTGAGGACGATACAAGAGAGAGATTATTGTATCCGACTTTTACATGCCTACTCTGTACCAGACTATCTCAAGCATGTACTCAGCGACGAAGCCGTGACAATCACGACGCTTTTGGCGGAACTGACAAGACATCGCGTGACTCGATCTGTAGGATGGAAGTGGTTCCGTGTGACGCTGCTTCGATTTGTGACGATAAAAATGAGGTACACCTACGTCAAGCGCCCCTCATATCTATCAGAAACTCAAAGAGAACAGCTCATTGGCTGCACAGCAAGCCAAGTACCTGCGCGAGATTCGATAGTTCGTGCTGCCGGCCGAACTATCTTCTACCAGGACGAGACGTGGGCAACAAGAATATATTATCAGGAAGCGTTTGGGTTGGCGAAGTCGGCACCGGTGGCTTGATGTGCCAAGTGGGAAAGAAAAAGATCGACCATCTGCCAAATCGGTAGCGCAAGTGGGTTTGTTGCTGGCGCCAAGTAGATTCTTCGCGGAACTAAATCCTTCAAAGATGCTGACTATCACACCAATAAAATGCCCTCGTCATCCACGATCGGTTTGAGAGGAAGATGCTGTCCGTTGTCCCAAGAGACGCGGTTCTCGTCATAGATCGGGGGTCATATCATCGAACGCTCACAGTGGAGACCAGACCACCACATGAACACCCGAAGAGCAGATCTGATTGACTGGCTCGTGGATAGGGTTATCGCTGTTGACGGTATGGCTGCAGTGGAGGAGTACGATCAGCTCAAGCGGCCCGAGCTTTGCGAGATTTGCAAGTAGAACAAGCCAACTCGCATGTTCGAGGTTCAGGTACTAGCGAAGGGCTACGGCTGTGACGTGCTGTGTCTACCAGTCGGTCATCCAGAATTGATCCCCATCGAACTCGTTATGGCCCGCCTGAAGGCTAACACCGCCAAGCGTATTGTAAACTTCTCGCTAAACGAAGGCGAAGAGTTCGCCAACAAGTTTATCCACTCGTATGATGCAGCAGAATGGCAAAGTTTGTCGAACACAGTATCAGGATTGAAGACGAGTATGTTTCGGCTGCTGACGCGGTTCAGATTTTTAACGCAAATGATGTGTCGAATGACGAAGAATCGTAGCGGGTTCATTCAAATCTGAGTTGTCTCTGAACGCCAGAACGTCTCTTACCCAATTTACTCATACCGAAGGCGCATTCTTGTTATGCGATAGGCTCAGTCTAATTTTACGACCGGCATTAATAAATGAGATAAGAGCAGTTCAAATAGCGAATCGAATGCAGTTTGGTTTTCTGACTAGACCTAGTCTCTCCTCCCGTTCATGAACCATTGGGCGACTCCTTTTCTATTACTTTAGTGACTGCCAGCGCTCGTGGCCGTGGCGACGGTCGGGCGCTTGGGCTGGAGGGAGATCATGGAAATGTAACTCAAGTCGTTTCGGTGTCGCAAGCGAATGGAGGTATGGGTACAGCAGGGAGTGTGGAGGCCCTTCGAGCACTAGCTTTCAGTTGAATTACATACAGTGCGCGCCAGTGAAGTTGGGACACTTTGATTTTTTTAGAATATTTTTTAACGGCTGAACCTTTTTTCATTCTGGAAACTCCACATTTAGCTCGTTTACATGCGCTTCCAATGGTGTTATTTCCGTCTCAAAACACAATGTATTCATGCCAAAAAGTGGAAAATGTCAAAATAAGGTGGACAATGGTCAATCACACACTGCGCATTGGGACGGAGAAATTTCTGTTTTAAATGCACTTGCGCTCCGTTTGACGCGTTGCTAATACGGTATATGCTTACCGTTGGCCTCCTTAAGCATCTGAACGCGCTTGGAC
>JAADVD010000386.1:0-27841 GCA_023334535.1 Pythium vanterpoolii
AAGCAATCGGACCGTCCTCAGACTCGCGACAAGCACTGGCCTCGGCCAACGAACAACATCGATCCACACGCTTAGGACCGATCGGGGAATACAGCAGCGGCACAAGTTGCCGTTGCGGCAGTAGCAGTCGCAGTATTTGCATCAGCACCAGCAGCATGCGACAGGTCCCATACTATCTTTTAGAATTTTGTGGACTTTCGATTCCGCTCCAGGTATGATTGGTCATGGACACGGATCCTTCATCCATCGACTTTCAGCTTTGCGCATCCAGCCACATGGACCTACCCTCTCGACCCTTTCGACTCGATCCGACCACGATAGATAGTGCGCTGGCATGAAAGACACCGCCTCCGATCCCAGCGAGACCCACTGATCGGCTCCGAAATTCGGAACAGACCGATGAACCTGAGCGACTCTGAGCCAGTGGTGAGTCACTGGACGTTGTGCTTGGTGTGGTGTAGACATATGCGAGTGACGCAAGTAAGCAATACTTTCGAACGCGAATCATTGCGGTCCGTGTCCGACTGGATTCGATCCAGTGGGTCCGCAACATCTCAGTGTAACAACAAACAGGAAAGAGTGTCGACTTGCCTTAAGTCGGCGATTTTGGCGTCTTGAGTGGACGCAGATTAAACGCTTCGTTGCGAATATTGACGATAGCACTACGCAGCGAACAACTGCGAGCCCCACGTGGCTTGCTACAATGGAATCCTCAAGGCAACTAGTTGGCTAGGGAGAATGCAACCAACGCAATGGAATCCTCAAGGCAACTAGTTGGCTAGGGAGAATGCAACCAACGATAGCCGATCGCATCGACGTCGGCATGCCAGACGCTGCCCGATAGCGTCTGGACTTTATCTAAGATTGTGACGACAGCGCGCGCTGTTCTGTTTATGCTGTCGCTGGTGATGTCCATACCAAGCTTCTCGCTTCACTCGCGCACGATCCAAGACCGACGGCGTCAATTTACTGTAGTGATTTCTGTGCCTGTCTTCCTCCCGGTCACGACGGCCAGGTATTGACAACCTCCCAACAGGTATGAACAACCTCACATCAAATCGAAAACGCGGATATTCATTATGTCTCTTACAGCATCCACCCTACGTCGACTCCTTAGCTCGAGTCTTCGTCGCTCTGGTCATATTCCGGGTCTTGGTACCCTCCGCCGCCTCCTCCTTTTCGCCGCATCCCCGAAGCCGCCTGCCGCGCCTTGGCTTGCATGAGCGTATGGCCCACGACACCAATGCGCAGCTCAAAGGTCTTAATCTCGGCGCTGAGCGTCTTGAGCGCGTCTTTGATGGCCACGAGCGGCGTTGTGTCGGTCATTTTGCTCCCGCGGTCGTCCATGATGCTCTTAGTGTCGCGCAATTGCTCGGTGATGGTCGCGTGCTCGTTGCTCATGACGTTGACGCGGTCGCCGTCGTCTTTGCACTTGTCGCCGATTACTTTGAGCTTTTCCTGGAGCGCACGGAATTCGAGCCCGAGCGATTCGTACTGCTGATTCAGCTGCTTCTCTTTCGTGCCCATGCGCTCGATGGTCTCGCGCAATTGTGCGCCAATCAATTTGAGCTGTGTCGTCGCACGTGGCAGTAAGTCTTTCATTGCGGTCTCGTGCTTGCGCGTGCGGTCAATGTGTGTGTGCCACTCTTTGCCGTCGTCTTCTTTCGCCGAGACCTTGAGTCGTGGGCCGACGCGCTCGAGCTCGGTCTTCCAGAGAAGCGGGTCGACGTCGCTCACAATCATCTGCTGGTAACTCTCCTCCAGTGCCGAGCCGCTGTCTCCGGTTTTGCTGCTGCGCACAATGTCGCTGTAGAGCTCCTCCTCTTCGTCTTCGTGGCCACCTCCTCCTCCACCTCCTCCACCGAGCGCATCGTCGGCCCCGTCGATCTCGGCGTCTTCGTCGACCTCGGCTTCGTCGGCAAAGTCTTCTTTCGGGTAGGACGGCCGTGGCCACGTGAAGTTGCGCGCGCCAAGGGCTTTGTCACAGATGAAATCCAGCGCTGCACACGCGGCCTCGCCGTACCCGAGCTTGAGCTTGGAGGCCGAGTAGTCTAGGGCAAAGCCCATGGACTTGAGCGCGAGGATGAGCTTGTTGATCTTGGAGGTCACGTCGTCGAATTTGTCCACGGCAAACGCTTGGTCGCAGAGCTTGAGGAGGTAGAGCACGAGCTGTAGAAAAGTCTCGATCTGTTCACTGAGGGAGGACACGGTTCGAGTTAGAGGTGGTAGGGGAGCGGAGAGGAGAGGAGAGGAGAGGAGGAGGAAACTGCGCTACGTACTTGGGGTGGAACGTGAGGTAAGCGAACTGCGTCTCGGTGAACGGCACAAAGTTCTTCTTCTTGCTCATCTCCCGCTCGTACCCCAATATACGCAGCTTCTCCAGCACATTGCCCATGAGCGTCACGGCCACATCCTGAATGTTGAGTTTGCATTTAGTCTAGCGGAGCTCCTCGAAGAGGAGGACACATGAAACGCACATCGCGCGGTGGAGCGTCTGCTGCCTTGAGGTCGTTGTTGCGGGTCTCTCCGTCCTCTGCGTCATCCGCCATGGCTCCTACTACCTATAGGTGTGTCGCGTCCTCTATGCCTAGCTAGGATTCTGCGCTAGCGGAGAGGAGAGGAGCGGAGAGGGCGCCTGAGTGCCGTTTCATGTCCAAAATACAAAGTGCGCATAGTAGTATTATTTTCGTCAACGCGAACTTAACGAACAGCTCCCTTCTTCAACTTGTCCTCCCACCGTCCTCTGCATCACGCAGCAAGCACGGGCATCTGCTTCTGCTCGTCATCGGCGTCGTCGTCGTCGTCCGACGAGTCGTCCTCTGCGTCGCCGCCCATGTCCGGATCCGCACCAAGCTCTTCGTCATCGTGGCCGTTCGTGGTCGCCCCTGGTTTCCTTAAATACTTGCGCGCTTTCCACAGTCGGCAGTGCGATTTCCACCGGATCTTGACCGCGTCCTCGGTGCGCCCCGGGAGCATGGCCGCAATGACCGACCAGCGGTTGCCCAGCCGTGCTTGGGCCTCGAGGATAATGCGGTCTTCTTCAGGCGAGTACGCGCCGCGCACAATGTTGGGGTCCAAGTGGTTGTGCCACCGCTCGCGGCACTGCTTGCTCGTGCGGCCGGGAATCTTGGCGGCGACTTCGCCCCAGTTTTTGTTGCCACCAGCCACGAGTCGCTTCAGCAGCTCGTCTTCGTGGGGCGACCAGTGGCCCTTGACGAGCCCCGGTGCCAGCACTTTGGTCCATCGCTGAAGACATTGCGTGTGGTTGCGGCCGGGCACTTGGGCTGCAATAGCTTTCCAATTCTTCTCCTTGTGGTTCTCGACGGCCTGACGGAGGGCGTCGTCCTCTTCTTTGGTCCAGCGCCGCGGGTTCGCTTTGCGCGCGGGGTGTGTGCGTTCCAACGCCGCGAGCGACTTGGCAATTGGCAGCGTCAGGGTCGCGCCGCTGTGGGAAGTGGCATTTCCATTGGCGTTTTCGCCACCGCCACTTTGCTTGGAAGTAATACTCTTGCGCTTGACCGGCGAGGCCTGGCCATTCGAGGGACGGTAAAGATGGGTCACTGGCGTGTGTTGGTTTTGTTGATGCTGTTGGTACTGCTGGGCCTCGGCGTGGGCCTCGGCGACCGCCGCGGCGGCCATGGCAGCCGCCATAGCTGCGGAGGCGTCTGCATGGTTGCTCGTGTGGCCGGCCGACGGTGTGTTGCCCATCGACGGTGGCGCAAGGCTCTTCCAGTCCACAAAAGGACCGAGGCCGCTTTGGCTGTGGGGCGTGAGCATGGGCGTCCCCAAAGGCGTCGTGCCCGTGACCATGGGGCTCGTGACAAAGCCCAAAAAGTCGGTCTTTGACGGATCATAGGGCGTCGAAATGGGCGCCAACAAGCCGCGGGCAAACAGACTGGGGAGCGACCCCGGCGTTCCCAGTGGACTGTGCACGAGGCCGTGGGGTGTATGGCCGCTGTTAGCGTGTGGGTGCGGCGCGGTCACAAAAAGCCCCCCCGGTCCACCATAGGCCGCTGCAAGACCACCGTCGGATGACGGCTGCGGCGCAAAGATCGACAAGGCGTGGGTCGGCGAGAGACTCGGGAGCGAGTGGTTGTAAGGCACCGACGATGGGATCGCCGAGCGGTCGCGCGACGCCGTGGGTGAGGGAGTTGGTACAGGGGCGGGCGCGGAAGCAAGAGCGGGAGCGGACGAGACCGACGGCGGCGGCGGCGCGGACGATGTGGACGGTGGCATCGAGACCATGGGCGGCAGGCCGCTGGATGAGACCGCACGTGGGGACGGCAGTGGTCCACCGGCTGCAGCGACAGCAGCTACGGCTGCGGCGGCCGATGCTGCGACCGCCGACGACGCGGTGGAGCTGAGGCGCAAGCCTGTGAGCGCTTGGGCTGCCTCTTCTTCATTGGGCGACTCCCGGTCGTCCATCTCCATGTCCATGTCGACGTCGCCGTCTTCCGTGGTCGGACTGGACGCCGTCGAGTCGGTCGTTTTGGTGGCATTGGTCAGTTTGTCGCCACCTGGGGGCGCCGACGCCGACGAAATGCGACGCGTGCGGGTCATCAGCTCGACCGTGTTATTGGCTTTGTTGGCGTCGTCGACCGCACGGGTCGAGGCGTCGCGCAGCGTCGACAGCACGCCCACGTCGCTGACAAACATGCGTTGAAGTTGGCGCGCCACGCCGTCGACGTCAGCGGCCCGCAGCGCATCCATGAACGCCGAGAGCTGCTCGAGGCGAGACCGCGAGTCCTCCATTGTGAGACTCGTGGACTTGGGCAGCGTCGGATCCAACAGCGCGCGGTCCACCAACGAGTGGCTCAAGTCCAATGCCGTCGCTACTCCACGAACAAAGAGAACAAAAAGAAAAACAAAAAGAAAAACAAAAAGAAAACAAAACGGTTAGACCGCATCCTCGCGCATTGGATTGAGAGGAAGACGAAAACGTACCCATGCGTTCGAGGGTGGCCTGGGTGTGGAGACTCTCGGCATCGTGTTGTGGGGAACTGCCGGCCGGCGACGCGGCACCGGTCGCGCCGTTATCCTTCGCCGTGAGGCCGATCGGCAGTGGCGCGTCGCTGGTCTTGCGCTTCTTGGTCTTGAGCTCAGCCGCGGCAGCTGCGGCGACCACGGCATCCGACGCCGGCGGCGAACTGTTCGCACCCATGTGGTGTGACACTGAATCTGTTGGTGTTGGTATTCCAACTGTTGGACCCGTGGGAGAGGATCGCGAATGTGGCTTCAACGTCGTGCTGTCGCTCGTCGTGAGGATGCGGTTTGTTTGTGGCGCTGTCGCGCGGTCGTGGGCACTCGTGGATTCAAGCGAGGCTTGCAAACTGGGGCGTACAGGGAGAGGCGACAGGAGACAGATAGACCGAGTGATTCTTGTTGGCCCCCTTTTCGTGGTGGGGTGCTGGCCGTGCTGAATACCGGTAGCTACCAACGCGTGAGTGGTTGATCGAACTGACGGGCGGCCGTTGGGAGGTGCAAGCGGCTGAGCCGTTCAGGTTGGGGCGCTTTTCTGGATTCGAACAAAAAGCACTCCACGCCAACAGTGCCTGCCAAGTCTCAAAGAAAGAAAACACACCAGATGGTGGCGAATGGACCGATCTTTTTGATCCTCTTTTTTTGTACCTTTCTTTCCGACTTTCTGTCGCGAAGAAAATTTGTTGGACTGAAATCTTGACCAGGAGAACCACTCAACCAGTGAGAATACCATAGTTCAATCAAGATATTAGGTTACTGGACACTTTGGAGCAACCTTATACTAGGGTTAGGGATACCATAGTTACCTCCTTCCTTGACGCACCTACAGTGTACCGCGGCTGAACAGGCCGCCCGTTATTCAACTGACTTCGCGAGGGCTGAGCTGTAGTTCCTGAGGCAGATCTGAAATGGATCTAGCCGTTCAGTGCATGTGCGCTGTTATTAGACCCCTCAATCAGGGCCTCACGGGCGGTGAGTCACAGCGTGTGCCGAAAGGGAGTCAGCGACACGGATGTTGTCGCGCGTTCTTGTTCTTGGTTCTCCGTGATTCGTTGGACGAGAGCTGTGATTCGGCGTCATCCGAAGCCTGTTCCATGCAGTGTGAAATGTGCTGCCGTTGATTGGCCCTTGTCACCACACTGCCAACATTCCTGTCGCTTTGCCCAGCGTCTGGTCCCAAGTTGATGTTGCTTCTATCGAGTCAGCGGTTGAGGTTCCAGATTGACAATCACTCTGGTGGTAGAACCGAACCGAACCGAACCACTCGATCTGTTTCTGGCTTCCAATTTCCCATTTCCCAGTGGGTGGGCTTGGAAGGAGCAGCGAGAATTGCTACCTTTCGATTCTGAAAACTCGTTTTGGCCACTTGAAGTCGCACTGCAATCCCTGGAAAAAGCGATGAAATTGAAGTTTTGTTTTGGGACTGTGGTTGTGATCGCGGCACAGTTTTTATTGGCACAGAGTTTTTATCGGCCACACTACGATTGTGTGCTGGTCCTTTTTGATCTGGAATTCGGTTCGCAACTGAAACATCTCAGAACATAAAGCTTGGCGTTTCGTATTGTTTTCAGTTCTCCACCGGGTTGGCTTGGTCTGACTATGAGCAAGTCAGCAGCACCACTTCTCCGACTCCTAATCAGGAAGCCAAGCCATCCACTTGCAGAAGCTAAATTGGATCGGATCGGGCAGCTTCCAAATACAGTTCTCGGTGTAAAAAGACGCAAACAGGGCCTTCATCACTGGTGGTCAGCAGCAACCCGAGCGAAAAACCTTTCGCGTGAGGCAGCAAACGAACCAGCGAATCTTAGGCTGACCACTTCGAAGGTTCAACCGATGTTGTTGATCCAACAGTCAGTTCGGCAGACAGGTGTGAAAAAGCATTTTAGCCAATAAACAACCATGACTAATGTATCCAATCACATGACGTTAACAATAACCTTTGACATATGATACATTTTTTTAAACGATGCGTATTGATGTGGCTAAAAACCTTTGTCCTTAATATTTGGCAGGGTCCAGTAGCTCCATTGAAAACAAGCTACGGCAATAATGGCGGATGGCAGCGATGACATGATGCGTACGCGCATTGACGCGTCCAGCGCCAGACTTACGTACGCACACTATCCCCGATTATCTATAGTACGATAGACCTTTGATCTGTCGCTCTCGTTCTGCGTGAATAGCTCTTTGCGAACGACTACAGCAGAGGCCGCAACAGCGGCTGCTCGTCGCCCAAAGGTACCCTCGCCTTGCCCTGCCTGATGCGACTATGTATTGACTGCCATACTAATTACTTTGTGGGTACTGTGTAGTTTGTGCCGAAGGCTGCCAAACGACGCACCGGTGGTGAGGAGGCTGGCGCTACTGGTGAAGCTTCGGCCCCCGGCAGCGAGCGCAGCGGACCGCGCAGCGACAGCCTCCACAGTAAACCACAGCGTGCAGGTGATCTGACGCGCGACTCGCGTGGCCGTGGTGGACGAGGCAGTGGAGGGGATGGTGGTGGCCGAGGCGGTCGAGGACGCGGTCGTGGACGGGGCGCGAATCTGCCAACGGGCCGCGTCGCGTTTGTCGGTACACTATCGGACGGATCGTCGTACAGCTCGGGTGGCGCGTTGGCACCGCGCGCCGCAGTGCCGTCCAAGCCAACGTCAGCAGCGGACGGCGGTGGAATCAGTGTGCTCGACGACGAAAACGGCGGTGGTCTCCACGATGGTTTTAGCGCCATGGAGATTGAGGAGCAGTGGCCGCCCGTGGTTAAGTCGCCCATGGAGCCCATGAGTCTGCCGTTTGCGCGTCGCCCCGAGCCGTCAACGGCGGGTGCATTGTTCTGCGACCAGGACGGCCAGTTTGTGCTGCCCAACGATACGCTGTTATTTCTGCAGCTGCCCACGACACTGCCGCTTGCGAACGCCACGCGCGTGGCCACGACGCGCAAGGAGGGAGAGACCGATGCCGCGAAACATATGGACCCCACGCCGGTCAACAGGTTTGCGGTCGCACACGAGGACGTTGCTGTGCGGGAGACCGTCAGGGCGGAAGAAGATACCAACCCCGAAGAGATTACGGACCAGTCGCCGTGCGTACCCTCTTCTATCGATGGATTCGATCAGTGCCAATCTCGATGCTAATTTCCTGTTGATGTCTTTCTCTACAGGCAAGCACTGGCATTCGACCGATCGATTGCGACGGCACCCGGTGGCTTTGTGGGCAAGGTACGTATGCTTACTCTGCTGTTGGGAGAACTGGTTACTGTATGTGGATATGTGGAATCTGATATGGTGAATGTGATATCAGCTCTGCGTCCTGCGCTCGGGCAAGGTCGTGCTGATGCTGGGCGACAAGAAATTCGACGTTGCGACGGCCCACACGCCTGCGTTCAGCGAAGAGCTCTTTTCAATCGACAAGACTGAACAGCAGCTCTGTATGCTCGGACCGATTGACCGCCACCTTGTGGTCACGCCGGACTTTGACGCGCTTCTCGCATAGATCACTTTTATTGAACAAAAAAATAAGCTGATCCAACATAAACAATTGACGACAGAGATGAATGGTTTTGTTCCGCCAAGTGTTCTCGCGGATAGTAGCGAAAAGGTTGGTCGTGTGTTCCGCGAAGTGTTCTCGTGTTCGCTTGTTTTTCAAACACACAGACTTCGTGTCACAGAGGAAGGATGGGTGAAGGACACGAAGTGTTCCAGTCTTTTCGACTGTCACTGCTGGAACTGTTCCACCAGCTGGCCGAGTTGTTTGTTGTGTTGCTTCGAGCCGACCCTCTAAAAATGGGTACGCTTCTGACTCGTGCCAAGTGTTCCAGTTCAGACGTCAGCGATTTTCATCATTCCGCTGAAAAGGGCGATACATAGCGGTATTGGCAGCAAGGATAATATGGGCAATCAAGGTGCTTGTATGTACATCGCGAAAAAGATAACACCATCGAGTGTCCAAAACCTAAAATATACGAAAACTTAATAGATCTCTCTTCTTTCTTTCTGCGCTAACACGATCAACTCGCTGCTCATGCAACCGAGTCGATGGTGGTCAAGGGTCGGATGCATGGCCATCGCCTATTCGTCGTCCTCGTCATCCTCGTCAAAGTCCTCCTCCTCCTCCTCCTCCTCTTCAGCAGGGGGCAGCACGGCACCGGCCTTGATGGCGTTGTAGTCGTTCATCGAGCTCTCGTACACGACCTTGGCCTCTTCGTGCATCTTTTGGTACTTGACACGCTTCTTGTCCGGGAGCGCGCGCCACCGTTCAGCCAGCAGCTGCGCAATCTCCGTCACCTTCTTGTTGGGGTTGGCAGTCCGGACTTCGTTACGGATCTCATTGCAGAAGAAAAAGTAGGCCGAGAGTGGACGCTTGGGGGCGTTCGGGTCCTTCTTCTTGCGCGTACCACGGCCCGACTCAAACGACGGATCCGGCACGTAGTCCTCCTTCTCTTCAATGTATCGCTTCTTGTCTAGAGCAGCCAGCTCATCGAACGGCTGTAGATTCAAAGACACATTCAGTTAGTCAAAATTCCAATTGGCCAGCATTGTAGCAGCACCGGAAACGCACCTTGCGCTGCTCCGTGTCGGTTGCCTTCCAACGGCGACCAATCTCCGATGAGATCTGGAGAAACTCGAGCTCCGGCATCTCGCGCTTGACCTGGTCGCGGATTTCGTTGCTGAAAAACATAAACGCCGACAGCGCGCGCTTTGGTGCGTTCTTGTCCTTCTTCTTGCGCTGCTTGCGACCGGTCACATCGTTCGCGCCCTTCTTCGGGCGGCCGACTCCGCGCGCCATTTTCAAGTTGTGTTGGAGCGGTTTTGAAAAAAAATTCACAAAGGTCGCAAAATTTCCGAAATTTCCGAAAAGAAGCGAGGCTGGCTGTCTTGCGAGGCGTGGAATTTAGACTGGGAGAACACTGCACAGTGCAAACCGTGACTGTGAACGGCAGGGTGGTGGGCCGTCCTGAAGGGGGGCGGCCTAGAGCCCAGGAGAGAGAGAGCCCTTCCTCCATGGTGAGGCACAGAGGCCGAGCCAAAACCTGGGCGAGTAGGGGAGTGCGCGCAAGCAAAGGGGAAGGGGGAGGAGGGGATTCCCCGCCCAAAAAATCAAAACCCCGCTCTCACACGCACGCATTCCACAGTGCCTCATACAAACTCCGAGTCGGAAGCTCACAGCGACATGGAGCCAGTGAAAAACCTCGGGAATCACGTTGTCCTGCTGGGCAACTGTGCGAGAAGGAGCCAGAAACGACCACGCACAGACGTTGAAGAACCGGAGTGCAGAATCAAGGGAAAGCCCCGAGGTTTTTTAGGAGGAGTGACCAGAACCGATGGGGCCAATGCAAATGTTAGGGAAAACGGAGAGCAAGGCTTTCGCGAGCCATATCGAGCGTGTTCCAGCACAAAATGAAACACCAAGAATACCATTCGATCGGATTTTGCATGCAGAATCGAATGATACCAAATTCATATTCTGCGCATTTTTCATTAGGAAGACATGCATCCCTCGACAACGGTCTCGCTTTTCCGAGCCAATCCATGTTCCGTGCCTGTGTGCAGTTTAGCCTCGCAGTTTGACCACCCTACTCCCTGCTGTCGTTGCTGAATAGGAGGCGAGATGGTGTCTGATCGCTCTGTTGTTGGTTACCCCATAAGCCGAAAAAAGAGATGGGGCCAAAGAAAGAAAGAAAGCGCCAGATATAAGCGGAAAGGCTTGCTCATCGCTGATTGGCGGGATAAAATTATCCTAGCCAATCAGCAGTGTCAAACAGCACTTTATGAGGTTTTTCAGGATCGAACCTCCAAAGGTGACCAAACCGCACAGCGTTTCCCTTTTCTTCTTCCGTTCTCTCTCTTCCCACCCACCCAAGTTCGCTGTGTGAGAGAAGAGTTAAAGAAGGGACGGAGACGGGCACACACACATCCCAAACGCACACAGAGAAAAACCTCAAGAACGTTGTGGGATCCGTAAAATTACGCGATGTAGACACATACAGGTTCTAAACTGCAATTATGTTCAGCTGTTCAAAATGAACATTTGGTTTTGGCGGCAAATTTGGAAGCCGCAACGAAAAGATTGAGAAGATCGCAATAAGGAACCTGTGCCCCATGGAATCTAAAGCACCTGCCGAAGCTGCTGCATCGCCTCCACCGGCGTCGGTCGCCGCGGTGTCGCCCAAGAAGGTAATAGTACCTACGTCTACCCCGCAGAATGATGACACGACCGACACGGAGAGCGCGCCGTCCACGCCTGCTGCCGGTGCCACGGAGGTGAACAAGAACAAAAAAAAACTAAACAGAAACAAGAAGCCTCAGCAGCCAAAGAAGGAAACCGCGGTTGACGCCTCCATTGAGGAAAGCAAAACGGATAAACCCAAGAGCAGCGAGGACGCCGTGGAGAACGCCAACAAGTCAGAAAAGAAGCCCAGGAACAGGAACAAGAACAAAAAGCAGCCGCACCAACACGCCAAGAACGAGGACGGTGTTGTGGACGAGAGCAAAACTGAAACGAATGGCAAAGACGAGAACAAGAACAAAAAGCCAAAGAACAAGAACCAGAACAAAAATGCCAAGCCGCTGAACGAAGATGGCAAGTCCAAGGTCCGCACAGTCAAAGGCAAGAACACCGAGGTCTTCGAGCCCATGACCAAGCCCGTGGACCTCCGCCTAACGTACGATCTCGGCTCGGCCCGCGACCATTTTTCGACGTCGCTGATGTCACGGGACGTATTGCTGGCACCCAACGTATTCAGCGACTTTCAGCCTGGTGAGCTGTACGCCAAGCTGGTGGCCGAGCTGACAGCGTGTGGCATCCCCGAGGAGCGGCTCCTCAAGATGTGGCACGGCAATGAGAAGATCGACGGCACGCACCTCATTGCCGACGACAAGACCCGATGGAAAGCCAACTGCCCAACGTTTCAACTCGTCGTGGATCGACTCGCTGCTTTCTTTCGCCTCAACGTCCAAGCCACGCGCTTTAATTGGTACAAGGACACGTCGCAATGGAAACCCTTTCACTTTGACGCCGCGGCCGTCAAGCCCGAGATTGCTGCCAAGCAAAACTTTACGGTCGGCGTGTCGTTTGGAGCAACGCGCGACGCCGCGTTCGAACACGCCAAAACGCGGACCGTCGTGAGTGTGCCGCAGCCCGACGGCTGTGTCTATGCGTTTGCCCGCGACACGAATGTGATCTGGCGCCATGGAATCTTGCAGGACGCACCAGTGCGGCAGGAAGGCCGTATTTCGGTCATTGCGTGGGGCTGGATTGATGGGATGGTGGACGCGCCCGAGTCGGTGTCAGCGGCGCCAGTCACAGCGCAGAAAAAGGTCAAGAAGGCAAGCGCGTAGAGCTACGATAGCTCCCTCTCCCAATATAGGAGGATCATAAAATGAACATGTCGTTGGCGAGAGAAATCGTATATTTCGTTTACATTTCAATGACCCGCAAGGTCTGCGACGGCTTGGTTTCTGTCGCTGTCTTGGGTGTCGCCTTGTCGCCATCTAACGTGTCGATAATCTCACGGCGGCGCATTTCGAGGTCGGCTTTCCGCTCCACTTTCCGTGTCTGTACAGCCGTCAGTGGTCGCGCACCGTCGTCACCACGAGTAGACGCAGCGGCAAACGCCTCGAGCTTGACGATCTCACGCAGCGTTTTGTTGACGGTCGACAGCTCGCTCTTAAGTGCTTTGGCGACTGTGGTTTGGGCAGCAATCACAGTGGATGCTGGAGAGGTTTGGTGCTGGTTCTTTCGCTCCAGTGATTGCAAGGGTTGATCCCGCTTCTGCATTGACTGCGACTTGGAGGACGCCGTCGCGAGCGACAATGCACCGAGCGCATCCGCCACAGCTTCGGGGCTCTCACGCTGAGCAACCGGGCGCTCCTTGGTATTGGCCTTCTGCTCGCGTAGCTACACACACAAACGTCAGGTTTGGATTCTAAGGGACCTAAGAGAGGAGAGAAATCCTTACGCGCTGGCCGATGGGTTTGTACTTGGCCACTTCGTCTTGCGGCACATAGCCCTGGCGGATGCGGATAGGCTTGCGGACCGACCCATCAGCGCGGCGGCTCTCAGGTACGACCACCGAGCCATCGTCGGTGCGCACAGCACCCAGCGGCAGCGCCGATGGTGTCCCGCTCATTTTTGTGAGCTGCTTACGTTTTTACAATACCGTATATTCTATTCCAAGAGCGGTAATGTATATCAAAAATACCGTATATTTCAACTTCAAAAAGCCGATTCACACGTCACAGACTCGCAAACTCCGTCCGCGGCGTGTACGCGGCATTGGCCGTGGGCGGGTGAAGCACGAGCCGATTGCGTTGCGTGGCTTTGGCTCGGTACGCGACGATCGCCCCCACGAGCCCGACTGTACCCAACAGCAAACCGACGAATAGTGGATTGGTGATGACGCCACCTTCGAGCTGCTTCACAGGCGTCCGGCTGAGCGTCGGCAGCGGCGGACGGGAGGACGGCGACGGCGCCGTAGTCCGCGGAGGTGACCTGGAGCGTGTGCCCGAGCCTGAGCCAAAGACGCCAGTGTCGGAGGGGTCGTGGGTGGGAATTCCGCCTTCCTTGTCTATAGGCGGCGACGAGTGGGGGAGCGAGGGGACAATGGCGTGTGGAGGGGACGGAGGCATGATAGGTGGTGAGACGGTTGGCATCGGCGGACGGATTATGACGGATGCAGTGACTGGACTGGAAGCCATGGTTGGAGTAAGAGAAGGGGAGGAGCGGACGCTTGCAGCGGTACTGGACACCAACGCAGACGATGGCGGACTGCTGGGACGTGGCGGACGGTCTGTGTAGACAGCGACGAATGCGCTATGGCCCGGCATCGGTACGTCGTCCCCTCCGCCCCCTCCATGGCTATAGTTTCCGTCGCCCTCCCCCTCTTCCCCTTGGTTGTAGTTCCCGTCGTCCTCTCCGTCTCCTCCATGGCTATCCTCCCCACTGCCCTCTCCGTCCTCCCCGTCCTCGTCCTTCCCTTCAACATCCCCTGGGGTGCTCGGCCTCTCCGTGACAGATGGGGGTGGCCACACTGGTGGATTTGGTGAAGACCCACCATCTCCACCACCACCTCCACTGTTAGGTAGTTCATCTGACCGCCGTATGCCGACACATGAGCCTGGCTGCACAGCCACGAACCGCTTGAATCTCCGTCGGCTGCGCGTCACGATAGAAATCTCCAGACGCGTCAGATTGAAGCGGCCGATGCGGTCGGCGACGCGAAAGAAAAACGTGGATGCGTTCACTGGACGCGTCGCGCGTCGGCCATTAATCCGGAGAGAGGAGACACCCAGCGTGTCGTTCACAGGCTGCAGCGCGAGCCAGTAGGCGCTGCTGGCGTTGTGAACGCAGACCGCACACCCTAATGGATCCGTTGGCGTCGTGTCGGCTAGAGGAGCGTCGCGGTCGAACGATGGACAGTCGACAAACCGCCAGCGGACGGGGAAGCGACCAGAGGCGATGCCTGTGAGGTTCTGGAACACTTGGGGCGAGAGATTCAGATCGCCAACTTCCCGCCGTCTGCTGTTGTCGGTAGGTGGTGCATCAGCATACCAACGCTGGCGTTGATCCTCCACGAAATACACCACGGCGCTGTTTTTCGCGGCGGTGTCCTCTGTCCGCTCTCTTCCACAGCGTCGCTCGTCATCACACCAGACACGCGCACAGCGTCCACACGCCGACGCCTTCGCCGCTCTAGTACGGTTGGTAGTATTAGGTTCTGTCGACGGCTGGAGCACGGCCGCGTAGTGAGTCTCGGCTATACTGGGCCATGAGACAAACCCGCAGCCAGCCGTGGACACGTCCGTGAGATTCATCGTCGTCGCGTTCCCCACCCGCATCACTGACCGCGCGTCAGCACCAGCAAACGAAACCGTCGCAACGGCGGCGGCCCATACAAGGCCTCGCCACGGCACATGGAGACTCGCAGAGTCATCGCGTTGTCGCTTCATTACTCGTTAATACGGGGGACAGTGGATAATGCGACGGCGTGGCGTTTACAGTTGGTTAATATAGGATTCCTCTTCTTTCTGGAGTGCGACCGTACGGTTGGAGGCTGGATGCAAACGAGAGCGTGGGCGAAGCAGGTGTCCAATGCTACGCCAATCATCCACTGGTCCACGTAGTTGTTCGCTCCCCATCCGTCTTCTCGTCCTATCGCCTACAGAGAGGAGACGGCGTGCATGTCTGGCATCACTAACGACAATGCACGAGTGAAACCAGAGCTGCACGTTCCGTGCGTGTTCCTATAGTACGCAACAGGTCGCCACATGGCGCTGACGTTTTCACTGAAGCGAATGTCTATCGTAGTGTCCAGACCTTTGGCTCCAGATTCAGTGCAAGTAACTGGACGAGTCAAGAAGCGTTGAGGCGTAACCCATACACGAACACAGAGGAAACCAATCCAATGGTCCATCGAAAATTAAAAGTGTATTTTCGTCCAGCAACAAAAGCTGAAGCACGCGTAACCCAGTAAAGAGAAACGACGGCATTGTGGTGTTGTGGTGGAATTGTTGAGCTGCATCCGGAGACACAGGCAGCTGTGGCCACAGCACAACGTATTGATGGAAGAAACGGTTGGGGTCAAGGCCCATGCTCCAACCCAACCTCCAGCTTCACCGCGGTGTGTCAGCTAGCCTGATCCGCATCAGATCTGAGATGATGGCTGAAGCATTGCTTTTGATATACGTGACCGAGGCTGTCCATGTGGCGTGGCGAGCAGCTCAGCTCACCGAATTGAGAAAGCCAGCCGCGCGAGTTTTAGTATGAGCGAAGACGAGTTCGTGGTGCTGGCCGAGCACGCTGGGCTCGTGGATGCTTTCGATGGAGGCGTTGACCGCGAGTGCGTCGAGCGGCGGCAGCTCTTGCGCTGGCTCGAGCGCGAAGGCGCGGCGCTCTTCCGCGACCGCCTGCTCGCCGAAGCCGCCCCAACCAGCGCCGACGACGACGCGGCGCAGCTCGCACGCACTGTACTGGACAAAATGATCGAGAAGCAGTGGCTCACGCCGCTGCCGCTTCAGTCGTCGCCACTGGGTGGAGAAAGTGGAACCGACGGGCTGCCTGTGGACGCCACAGTGGAAGTGGAGCCGGCCCACCTGTACGCGCTGCGGCTCAGCACGACCGACGCCTATCGCATCTACATTGAGAAGGACGCCGTACGTTTAATCCCCTTCGTCTTGTAGTGGTAGCCATGACTGATGCGTTGTTGGTGTATCAGGAATCGACGGTCTCGAGTCGCAGCTGGAGCAACCGCAGTCTACTAGATGTCTTGCGGCTAGAGCCGAATGCAACGACTCCCAGCAGTTCATCGGCCGCGTCGTCCCAAGACGACCTCCCGGACGCTGTGCGGCAGCGACGGATACGCGAAAAGATGTGGCAGGACTGCTTCCCGACCTGCAGTGAGAGCTGCAAGCAATTGTTCTTCTCGTTCGAGAGTCCAACGGTGGTACTATACGCCACGCTCGGTCTGAACCTCATTGGCAACGGCATTAGCAGCGTCCCCGCGTTCTCACGCGAGCTCCGCAGCATGAATATTAGCCACGAAGACCGGTCGGTCGTCATTGGCTTTCTCTCGCGTGCCTTTCCTAGTGAATAATGAATCGGAATAGAAAAAATGGATATTACGAGTGGAGATAATGCGAAAAGCGTGTTGTCTACGAGCACGAGACGCCGAGCAAGAAACCACCGGCAAAGCCAGCCGACGATGGCAGATTGGCTTGGAGTACGACCATGAGGCGATTGTACCACTCGTGGAGATCTTTCTTGGTGATCTTGCCGTCTCCATCGGGGTCCACGGCGTTCACGACGTCTTTCTCAACCTTGTGCCAGTGGATCTCAATGTATCCTTTCGACTGCGCGACTTGCGCGAGCACAAAGATCGTGCCAATGGTAACGGCCGCGACCTTGCCGACTTGCTTGAGCGCATAGCCCGAGCAGAACCCAAGTCCACCAGCCAACGAAATCTCACCGCAGCGGCCCATCATCTGGTCCACGAGCTGGTCGATTTCGTCCTTGAGGGACGGTCGGCGGTTCGCTTTGCTGGCGTCGTCGATGGGTTTGCCACTGCCGCTGCTGCTGCTGGGGCCCTCGGCGTTCGCCATCACCGCGTCAAGCTGCTGGCACAGTGCCGCCTCTAATACAACAAACCGTAAGAAGATCTGGATAGAAAATGAGAGAATTGTTCAGAACGTACCACGCGAGAGCATAGCGACGCCGGCGCTGAGCAATGCGCCAATCGTGACGACTTGAGCCGGACGCGTCGCCGAGCGACTCACGAGTGAGCACGTCGGCTGGAGCGCAAGCGCATGGACGCGGCGCGCCTGCGCCACGGGCAAATTACGTGCAATGCCGCGGGTCGCTGCCGGGCGAATCGATAAGAGCTGCGAGCGCGCGTGGATCGACATAGTGCGAGCAGGGGAAGAGAGAGAAGAGGAGAAGAACTGTGTGCGCCGGGAAGATTGCGATTCTGATGGAAGGAGCAAGTGCGAGGGAAGCGCGCGTCGCTGGTGCGGGTGCTTTTCGCTTGACGCCACTGGCCACGTGACTCGCGTGAACACTGCTTCTGTTACCCCAGCTGTTGGATGCCAGAGACCTCTGGGTTCTGATGATACGTGTAGGACCGTCCAGTCAGTAACCCAGTCGGCCTTTCGCACAGCCTCCATTAACTAATACAGAGACGATCATTCTGCCTTCAACTATACCACATCAAGGTGAGATACAGAGTACAAATTCGATTTTTAGGTGCAATTCCAAGAGATTATTATCGAAAGAAGGTGAGATTGATTAAATCTATTTCAGATAAAGGTGATATTCTAGTTGAAGGCTCATTCGTTCTCTTGGTGGACGGTCTCAAAGGCCTCGTCGACTTGCTCGGCGATGATGCGCGCGACGTAGGTATCACCGACAACGTTGCAGGTCGTGTTGACGCGGTCGAGGTACCAGTAGATCGCCACGAGGAACGAGTAAGATGCGGGCATGTCAAAGGTCGGGAAGATCGTGGACCAGATCGAGTAAATCATCACGAGGCCGCCGTTGGGGATCGGCGCGACGCCGACCGAGCTCAGCAGCGACACGAGCACAATGAGCACGAGCTGCACCCAGCCAAGCTCGATTGGCGCCGACGCCGTAGTCGCCAGAAACACCATGGCGTTGGGGAAGAGCATGGCCGTGCCGTTCATGTGGACGCTTGAGCCAATGGTCACGACGAACCGCAGCAAACTGCGCGAGACTTCACGCGTCGATTCGACACAGCGCAGTGTCACTGGCAACGACGCAATCGATGACGCACTGCCGAATGCGAAGTACATGCACGGAAGCATCTGGCGCATGTACGTGAACGGATTCCGGCGCGTCGTGATCCAGAGTACGACCGGATAGAACATGAGCTCGAAGAGACAGACCGTGATAAAATTGCTGAGCACGAGCACACCGACGTTCTTCATGGCCGACGACAGCGAGTCTTGACTTGAGAGCGACCCAGCGATGAGCGAGAGCACGGCGATCGGGCTCCAGTCAATGAGCTTGGAGATCACAAAGAAAAAAATCTTGTTCATCTGGTTGAGGAGCTCCAGCAATGGACTGCGCTGCTGCGAGCTCGCGCGCATCGCGGCCGCACCGAACGCAATCGAAAACATGATTACACTCAGTAGTACCCCATCTTCAAAGCTCTTGAAAATGTTGCTGGGAATGAGCGACTGGATGATCTGCGTGATCTGCTGCGCGACGTTCACTTTGGCGATGGGGGCATTCGAAAGAATCGCGTTCGAGAGATCAATGAGCTCAAACCGCGTGGCGTCTGTCATGTGGGTGGCCGTGCAGTCGAGCGACACATTGCCCTGGCTGAGGTACATCCCTGGGGCACACTCGACGTGCATGAAGCCGTGTACTTTCGCGGGTGGGTCAAAGCCCGCTTGGGGATTCAGGTGCCGCAGCGCCATGGACACACCGAGGGAGAGCGTCGACGCAATGCCCGAGAACAGAAGAAAGAAGAATGCCGTGCGCGTGCCGACGGCCGACACTTTGCCGAGCAGCACAATGTTGGCGACACCCGTGGACAGACTGCAAAACACCATGGGGATCACAAAGCACTTGAGCAAGCGCAGGAAAATCTTGCCGGGGAGGTCGACCAACTCGCTCACGGCGTCCGAGACGTTCAGGTGGGACAGCCACACTCCGAGCGCCGTGCCCAGTACGACAGCGATACCGATCTGTGGGTTTGTCCGGCGCAAGAATGCCCAGCGGGAACCATTACTATCGTCGGGGTATATACCCACGCCGGTGGGGTCGCGACCCCCTTGGTGCCAGAACTGAATCGCCGGTGAAGGTGTCCCGGCCTTACTGGCCTTGCGCAGGTACAAGGGCTGCTGGTAGTAGATCGCCGGCGACGCGATCGCGTCCAGCGGCGTGAGCGGATCGTCCGAGTTGTAGAGCCGGCGCTGGTCGGTCTCGTCCAGCAGCACAATGCCGCGCGACTTGTCTCCATACGGAAGCATGGTACTACGGTCGAGCGACGGGTGCGTGGGACCCACGTCAAGTCACGAAATGGAGGACAGCAACGACTACAATGACAAGCACAATGACAAGCACGACCAGCAGCGGAGGAGGAACAGAGACGATGAGGAGGGGCAACTGCGCAGCGGCCGAAGGAGACCCAGTAGCAACTGGAGCAGCAGCTCAGACGCAGAGGTTTCAGCATCGACTCAAATCACTGTAGCTATTCATGGTCAAAATCTGTGACGTGTGAGGAGGCATGGTATGTCCATGTGGTGACGGGTCCATGTGGGAGAGAGTGCGAGTCGATACAAATTCAGTACTGTCCAGAGACACTGTGAGTGTGGCTGGCTGACGGTGCTGTCTGTTGTGGCTTCACTCGACCACGGTGTGAAGCCATTCGTCAGGTCATCCAGAGTGAGCCCGTTATGTCATGTTTAACACAGATGTTTAAAACTTGTTCATACTCAATTCTACATGAAACTACTTCAATTAGTTTTAAACAACAATCCCGGGTTTCCAACACGCACCCTCCACGTCACGACGTCACCTCATCGTTTTTGTGCCCCTCCGTGTCGCCCGCCACTTCCCCGCCACCCCGCCCGCCCCACCAGTTTGCGATCGGCGGTCTCCCTCTCTTGCTCCCCTCCTCCGCTTCCCCCCTCTCCTCTCTATCCATAATGCCGTGCTACCTGACGCCGTGCGATCCGGCTGAGGAGGCCAAGCGCTTTGGCGTGGCGCTCGTGGGCCTCTACGCGTACCACTTTGTCTGGGACAAGCTGCTCATTACGCCGTTCGCTAACTTTTGCGTGCGGCGCCAACTGATCACCAAGGACAAGCGCGACAAAATGCGCGAGTCGCTGTGGAAGAACGCGTCGGTCGGAACGTTCACCCTTGTCGGACTCTACATTGCGGCCGGCGAAGACTGGTGGATGAACCCGCACGGGTACTTTAAGGACTGGCCGTGGGTCACGCCCGAGCCGTTGCGGTGGCACTATATGGTCTACATTGCGTTCTGGCTCCAATCGGTCGACTTTATGCTTAACTTGACCAACGCCCACTACCTTGTCAAGCGCAAAGACAATGCCGAAATGCTGGTGCACCATTTCGCGACCATTGTGCTCATGGTATTTTCCTACGTCTTTGACATTACGCGCGTCGGGCTCTGCGTGCTCATGATCCACGAAGTCAACGATCTTCTCCTCGAAACCGGTGCGTACTATCATGTCAGACCCTGTCTCATTTAGAACCGAAGCTGATGCGATGTCTACTCAACAGCCAAGGTGTTCGTGTACCTCGAGTGGGAGCTCCCGGCGAATGTGTTCTTTGGAACCTTTGCGCTCATGTGGTTTGTCGTACGCTGGGCGTTTTTCGGCTACAACATTCTCTGGACGGTCTACACCATTGCCTTTGACGACATCATTGTGCCGATCCAGCACCAAGGCACGCTCAAGGGCATGCCGGCCAACACGTGGTGGTGGTTCTGGTGCATTTTCCTCGTGTTCCTCGGCATTCTCTTTGCACTGCACATTTTCTGGGGCGTGCTCATTGCTAAGATGGTCGCCAAGACGCTCCAGGCCGGCAACGTCGAAAAAGATATTCGCAGCGATTCCGAACCCGAAGACACTGACGACAAGGACGACGTGAAGGCTTCGCAGGCCAAGGCGGTTGCAACAGCAGTGACGGCCAATGGCGACGCCAAGTCCAAGCCGCGTCGTCGTGCCCCCAAGGCCGAGTAAGTATGGACAGTGTCTAGACGAGCCTCCATGTTGCATGCGAATAGATTGTTGGTAGAATCCCATGCCTTTCATTTTGATCTGAGTTTTGGAGCTCTTCATCTGAGAACCTTTGTTGCTGCATGGATAGTAGTACACTTTGTAATAGTGTTATCACACAACAGAGGATCCCTCGATCCACCAGCCCCATTCGACATTCTAATACCAACAATGCTGAGCAGCTATACTGTTTCTCCGCCGGCCGCGCCGCCGGCCGTGTCAACGCACTTTGTGGGCGAGAGCACACGCGCTGTCTGCTTTCTCAAAGATGCGACGCATGGTGATCACGGGGACCCCTCTGATACGGCGTCGCTTCCGTTGATCGCCGTTGGCGGCGATCAGACGCTCGCGCTCTACCTACCCGAGGTCATATCGTCCGACGAAGCCGCACTGCGCCACGAACTCGCCAACGGCAACAGCAGCAATAGCACTACCACCAACACCAACACTGTCCAGCTCCGTCCCGTTGCCGAGACGGCCCACGACGGCGACGTCACGGCATTGCGGTTCGCCAGCGATCACGCGAATCTGCTGTTGGCCGCGTCGTCCACAGGCAGCATCCACGCGCTGCGCGTCGGCGGCGACCGCGACAGTCTTCTAACACCGCTAACCACGACCCAGTGGCTCAATCTGTTTGGGGATCACGCGAGTGCGACAGCGATGGACGTGTGGAGCGACCGCGCAACACTGGTCACCGTTTCGTCGAGCGGCGCCGTTGCGTGGCTGCGCTTTGATGATCTAGCAGCAGCGCCGCAGGTCGTCCGAAACGGCGACTCGAGTCGGCTACCGATCTATGACGTCAAGATACTGGCGCGTGAGACCGTCGCTGCGACCGTCGGGGCAGCACCCGGTGCCCAGCTGCGCGTGTGGGACAGCAATGCCAACACGGACTGTCCTGTCGCCGTCGCTTCCGAGTACGTAGTAGTAGGCTGGATGGGATCTGTGACGGTGTAGCATTGATTGATGGACGTGGATATCTTAGTCCCCATGCAACATGTGTCCTCACTGCGATTGAGACCCACCCGACGCGTCCGGAACTGCTGATCACAGGCAGCGACGACGGCCGTGTCGCACTCTGGGATCTACGTCGTCTCGGTGCGCCGCTCCGCGTCGAAGCCAAGCATCAGCGAGCCGGTATGGTTTAGTCTGTCACATTGGTGGAGTCTAACTGGACTAACCGGACTTGAATGATGGACTCATTTAGTCCGCACACTGACGATCCACCGGACGTCGCCCCGCCTCCTGTTCTCTGGGGGAGACGATGCGACCGTGCTCGCGTGGGATTTTCACCACAACCGCACGGCCAGCGAGACCGTCGAGTACGAAAAGCACCACCACCACCAGAACGGCGGTGGTCTCCACGTTCAGCCACTAGGGTCCGGCTTTCTGCCGTGGCGTACAATGGATTTCCACGCCTCCAGCGATACGCTCGTCGCTGGCTCGGACGCGCAGTCGCTGCTGCTCGTGCGGCATGCGTCCCGTGCCCACCGTGCCCTCGCGTAATAGAAGAGGAAGACTCTCTCGATCCATCTAAAATACAATCTGGTATTACGACCGATCGGTGATATTACTACCAAAGACTGGTAGTACTACCGAGGTCGCCTACTCCGAGATGCTAAAGCACTCGCGCAGCAGTATATCCAAGTGCTCGTCGCTCGTCAGCGTCGCACGCCAGTTAATGCAAAACGTTTCAAACTGCTCGAGCCCCACCGCGCCGTCCAGCGAGCCAGAGATTTCGATGCTGGACGCAAAATCGTGAAACACAGCGTCGGCCGAGACCAGGCCGAGCTGGACGTCCGGATGATTAGCCGCCCGAAAGCTACGCGCCAACGCCACGGGAAACACGCGGCCTTTGCCGGCAGCCTGGAGCAAGCCAAACACCCGCCGGGCGCTCTCTTGGTTGCGACTACTGAGACTGCCGAGCAGACCCGCCAGAAGTTTCTTGACCGCGAGTCGCGACTGCTGAGACTGTGTCTGCAGCAGCCGGGCACCAATATTGCTAGTCGTACCCGAGCCTGACCCCATACGATTGCGGAGCCCCTCATCGAGCTGCAGCTGGTTGGTGAGGAATTCAAACAGCGCGAGGCACTGTGCCTCCGTCAGCGACAGTCCGAGCGTCGCTCCAAGAGCCTCGGCAAAGTGGGCCGCCGAGACCGTGCCGGTCTTGGCGTCAATGTAGTGAACCACACGCTTACGTAATGCAACTATATCCGCGAGCGTCTTGTGCTGGAGCTGACGGCGCAGGCTATAGAACACTGCATCGCCGGCAAGCGTCGAAGCAGCCGCTCCAGAAGAGTCTCTGGGCAGTCGAGGCGGCTGCAGCAGCGTGGCAAAGGACGCGTCCTTGAGTGACACAATCTTGCGCGGCGGCTGCGTGAGATCCATTGCCGCACTGGTCGTGATCGCACCAAACGCAGCTTCCTTGTCCTGGGCTTGGAGCCGCATCGGCACGTCTTGTATCTTGACTCCCAGATCGTCCTTGACTTCTCTTACAACCTCGCGTCCGTCCTCGAGCGTCACGAGCACACGGCGGTTCGTACTGTTCTCGCACCATCCGATGCCGCCGCTCATGTGCCACGCATTGCGCATCATCAATTCAAAGTAGTCATCGTCGTCAATGCTTGCGCTAATGTTGTGGTAATAGTGGATCCACTGCTCCATGGTAATCTTGCCGTTGTGGATACCGTCGACGTCAAACGTCTCGAGAAAGTCCCGAAACACTTCGTCCGGGGTCTTGCGGCCAGCGAGCACGTCCGGATGTTTGCTGGCGTCGTAGGCTTCGACAATATCACTGGGCTCGAGCAGGCCGTTACCGTCCTTGTCCATGCGCCGGAACGCTTCATGCACAAACCCAAGACGCCGCTCGTTCATGGGATCCCTGACACCGACAAGAAATTCCCCCAAATCGATGGCACCGCTGTGGTCGCGGTCAAAATACTGAAACAAGAGCCGCACATCCGCATCGTTCAGCTCGAGTGCACATGCCCGCATGGCCTGGCGAAACTCGGCGAGGTTTAGGGAGCCGTTGCCGTCGTCGTCCATGAGGCGGAACGTCCGGCTGAGGCCGCAAAAGCCGTGCGCGCCTTTCGCTTTTAGCGCTGTCTTGAGCCGGGCGATGATTGCAGCGACCCCGGCCGGAGCGTTGGCAATCGACGGAGCCGCGACCGGCAGTGGCAACGACCCTCGGCGAGGCGTAAGTCTGGATACTCCTGTGTCGTCACTGCCGAGACACGCAGCGAGGCCGTTGCTTGCATTGTTCTTGGTCCGCACCATGGCAATGCCACTGCCTGGGATCGTCGTCCCAGCCCCAGCTACCACTGGCTTGGTCGTGTGGTCCAGCACATCGTAAAAGCTCGTTTTCTGGAACGGTGAGTCACCGGCGCCGCCAGTGCGTCCGCTCGCTGCTAGCTGCCTCGCCAGTACCCGCGGTGCATCCTCTCTTTTGACCCCCAAATCGTTCTCGACTTCTTCGACAGTCTCCGAGCCGTCGGCGTGCGTGACTAGCAATCGGCGGTTCGTGGTGTTGCCACACCATCCGACACCGCCGCTCACGTGCCACGCATTGCGCATCATCAATTCAAAGTAATCATCGTCGTCAATGCTCGCACTGATATTCTGGTAGTACCGCGTCCAGTCGTCCAGCGATACAACGCCAGTATGAAGCCCGGCCAAATCAAAGCTTTCGAGAAATTCCCGAAAGACATCTTCTTGGGTCTTGCGACCTGAGAGCACTTCGGGATGGCGTCGGGCATCGTAGACATCGACAAGATCGCTCACTTCTAGCACACCGTTGTGGTCCTTGTCCAGCAGATCAAACGCCATGCGGACAAACAGCATGCGGCGGTCGTTCAAAGGCTCGCGGACGCCCAGCATAAACTCGTCGCGGTCGATCGCACCGTCGTGGTTGGCGTCAAAGTAATAAAAGAGACTCTGGATGTCGGAAGATGTCAGCGTGAGGACGTGGCACGCACGTAGGGCCTTCGTGAACTCGTCGAGGCTCAGGCGGCCATTCTGGTCGTCGTCCATAAGGCGAAAGTGGCGCTGGAGCGAGAGGAACCCCGTGACGCCCTGGTCTTTCAACGCGGCACGAAGCTGAAAGAGGATCCGTCGAAGGTCTTTCGGCTGGGCCGTGCGACTGTGAGTCGATGGTAACGATGAGGACGCGGAGACCCTTGCCGTCGACGCGTGGTGGTCGCTCAGCTCGGGCTGCAGGATGGCAAACGTCTGGTGGGAGTTGTGCCCTGTCGCGACGCCGCGCACGGTTCGTTTGTCGATTGGAATCGAGCCATTAAAAGTGGGAGAAGTAGCCGTCGTACTAAGCATAGGGGGAAGCTGCCACGAGTTGCGGATGAGCAAGTCAAAGTAGTCGTCGTCGCTCACAAAAAAGCCGACATTGTGGTAGTAGTTTTCCCATTGTGATAGGGTGATTTTGCCATGGGCAGCGTCGTCTTCCAAATCGAAGCTCTCGATAAACTCTTGAAACACCGCGGCTTCGGTCGTGCGGCCAGCAATCACATCCGGATGCCGCGCCGCGTCAAAGCGTTGGACCACGTCGCTGGGCTCAAGTGGGTCAGCGCCGGTCGCCTCGACCAGCGAGGCAAATGCAAACTGCACGAGCTCCAATCGCTTGGGTGTCAACGGCGTGCGGATAAAATCGAGCGCGACGCGAACAGCGATCGCACCGCGGTGGTCCCTATCCAAGTACTTGAACAGCACGCGCAGATCGCTCTCGCTCAGCTGGAGT
Source organism: Pythium vanterpoolii (assembly GCA_023334535.1). Taxonomy (NCBI): domain Eukaryota; phylum Oomycota; class Peronosporomycetes; order Pythiales; family Pythiaceae; genus Pythium; species Pythium vanterpoolii. The sequence continues at coordinate 25,978 of JAADVD010000386.1, forward strand.
CGGGCGATGCCCTCGGTTTGTTGGATTGCCTGCTTAAACTCGGCCAGCGAGAGGAACCCATTGGCTTTGCTGTCGCCGAGGCGGATCTGCCGTGTGAGTGCGACCAAAGTCGCGAGGCCACGGGATTTGATTGCTGCCCGCAGTCGCGTGAGCACTGAGAGCGTCCCGGGGTCCAACGCCTCGACACTCGACGCTGGCGCATAAGAGGGGCGACGTGATGCCCAACTTGCCGCTTGGATACGGGGACTCATCGTGGGAGATTGTAATGCCGGATCCACCATGCACGCGGCAAACTGCGCGCCTTTGAGAAATTCGGCGTTCGTGTGGGTTGCCTTGGGCGACACACCGTCGTTCGACGTAAGGCTCTGGCTGCGGTGGAGACGAGGCGGCAGCAATGTCTTGAAATGCCCAGGCGCTGGTGGCGGGAGGTTCGTGGTGACGGTCAATGTCGCCGCGTGCTTGGGGTCTTGAAGAGCCTGCAGCAGCGACAACGGCGCGATCGCAACGCCGCCGCCTGTACCATCGGCAGCAATATCCTTGGTAGTGCTGGTGGCCTCGCTCAGCATCGTGCGAGGCGTGGCCTTCCACACGCGCTTCATGACGAGTTCAAAGTACTCTTCGCTCGGGACGTGGCCACTCACATACTGAAAGTAGCTCATCCACTGGTACTGGTTCACAAACGCCGTAGCAGCACTGCCACGGCCCGTAAGCAGCTGAAACGACGCGACGAAATCCTCGTGGACTTGGGCCGATGTCTTTTCGCCAAACATGACGCTCGGGTGTTTGCTGGCGTCGTGAAACGCGATGACATCTTGGGTCGCGACGTACCCCACGCGCGTGCGGTCGAGCTGCTCAAAGACGCTTTCGACGAGCTCCAAGCGGCGATCGGCCAGTGGACCCTACGATTTATACAAACATTATGTGGGCTTCTCCTTAATCCCACACCGCAAGCAGTACTGCGTACGCAGAGAAGGTTCTTGACGGCCTCGACCGTCGTGCGGCCATCGTCGGGACTACCGAGGCAGCGCAGCAATGCACGCGTGTCCTGTACCAATCAATCAGACTTGTCAGCAGTCTCAGAGGCAGAGAGAACGACCCAGAAAGACCTACTACTTCGGTGACGTTGAGCTGATTCTCCGCGAGCACGCGCTTGAGTGTGGCGCGGCCTATCCCGCCACTAGCATCACTCTGCTGGGCTCGCTCAAGGCTCTGGCCGAGCTGCACCCACGCACTACAAGAGTATCATCTCGTGTCAGTCCTCTTATGCAATTCAAACAGAACCGACTTGCGTAACGTGCGCGAGACCGCGTTGGCGTAACGAGTTCTGAAAACGAGCGACAAGATGCGACAGGTCGACATGCTCGGCGTTCTCTTGCTGCGCCGAGTTCCATTGCGTGAGCGACGTCGGCACGCGCGGCGTCATAGCCGCCATGACAGAGAAAGAAAGAGCGGATGGATCGCTGGTGAGAGATGGTGCTGTGCTACAAGAGAGAATGGGGTGGAGGTGGGATGGAAGGCAGCAAGAAGTGCTAACTTGGGAATGCTGGTGGTGATGGCCGAGAAAAAACCACCACCGCAGGGTGAAAAATAGAATAGGTAGGAATGATGGCCAGTCGGTCAAGAGAAGCGGCGACAAGGAGTGTCTCGTCATACCCAGAACCAGCTAGTCATGGCAATGGGGTCTTGTATCGGCAGCTCTATGGGTCGTCACAATCGAGTGTCGCAACTACTCACTTCGCATTCTGCGTTCTCTACCTCAAGCGTCTTTCCTTCATCTCATTAACGTCGCTTCTCACTGCACCATGAAGCCGACACGTTTTGTCTCCATCGGTTTGCTCGCACTGGCCGCACTCACCAGCCCTGC
>JAADVD010000387.1:0-27646 GCA_023334535.1 Pythium vanterpoolii
GCACCAACAACCCCGGCGCCAACGACGCCAGCCCCAACAACGCCAGCGCCAACAACACCAGCGCCAACGACTCCGGCTCCGAAGCCGTCGCGTGAAGCTGTGACAGAAAGCAGCTTGCTCAACAAGTCGTCGAACAGTTCGTTGGCTGGCGCCGCCAACTCGTCTAGCTCGCTCGGACACCCTGAGACGACGGCCGAGAACGAAGCAGGCGTCGCGGAGATGATGAAAATGCCAGTGGCCGCGGTCGCGGCGCCTGACGCGGCCAATGCCCCCGCGGCGGATGCACCCAGCTCAGAGGTGAAGGAGGTCAACACGCAGTCGGCGAGCGACAGCGGTCCGGGCTACGGCTACATCATGATCGGCGCCGTCGCGGCCGTCGCGTGTGTCGCCGGTGCAGCCATCTTCACGGTCCAAAAGAAAAAATCGGAGCTCGATGAACTGGACGAAAAGTCGCCGGACCCGCGTGCAACTATGACGGGTGGCGCTGGCGCCGGTACCATGATGCACACACCCAAGGACATGATCAACGTGCTGTAAGCGGCCGGGGGCAAACCGAAAAAAACTGTGTGTACAGCGCAGTAGATAGGACGGAAGAGGTGTGCATTTTGAGTAGGGTAATATGAGCACGAAATTTTGCAACGCGTTTATTGTTTGTCTTTCACCTCTACCCACATCCGCCAAAGCACCGGTTGAATTGAGCACCCAGATATTCAGCGTCAACCACCAGCCACTCATTCTACGACAAGCCAACAGTGCGACGAAACACGCCATCACGACACGACACGACGTACACACGTTCTCTCCACTGCAGTAGCCAGCAACCTTACAAAATGACCGACGAGGATGCCGGAGGCCGGCGCAACCCGTTGCGGCGAACGTTGTCGACCAACGGGCCGACCTCGTCCAGGATGACTGGCATGTCGGCAACGACACCCATTAGGTTACAGCGACTCACAATGTCTGCGAGGAACGTAGTGAGTGCCAGTACCACCCAGCCAGTCAGTCGCCATGGCCTCCATGCGCACACGCGATCTGGATCGGGATCCGGCGGCTCAATTCGTCGCTTTGATGCACTACAATTCTCGGACCCCGGATCCGGCGATACACTCGATGCGCCGCGATGACGAGCAATTGCATACTCGAGAAGAAGCCGGAGTCGAAGTCGAAGAGCTCGACTCTCGGATGACCGAACAAATAGAGATCGACGTAGTACACGCCTTGTTAAACCCACAGACCAATTGGGCCGTGGTGGCTGATTTAGCCGAGACGGTCACAGCGCCGGCCTCCCCATCGCCAAGCAAGCTTCGCGTGTCCTGGGCCGGGTCGGCATCGTTCCTGCGGCCTGGAGATCACCTGGCTGCTCACTATCGACGGTGAGCTGGCTCGGCGTGCTGACGTTGCACCTCGTCTGCACCACACTCAGTGTCGTGCTCCCCACCTACTCATTCGCGGCGTTCTCGACAGCGATCGGTGTCTATTCATCGACGCTGGCCGCCAATGGTGTATCGATCACTTCGGAACTGGCAGCTCATGTACTACGTCCGCAACTGATTCTCCGCGGCGCGAAGCGACCAGATCATGCCATTCTCCACCACAATGCGGGTATTGACCGGCGCGGCACCAGTGATTCCACGCGTGCCACGGCCAACAACGCATAGTGCGTTTTCACCACACTATACGTTGTGGCTGGTGGGTGATTCAGGAAACGCTTTAGGCTCGGCGCGATCAGGTCGAGCTCAATTACACCAGTCCCTCAGAGCGTCTGTACCGACTGAGTATCATTGCTCAAACCACGGTCCAATTCGCCGAAGCGATTGCGATGAGGCGCCTCGTTGGCGCCTACTGGCTGCAATACGTCTGCATCGTTCTTATCATCTCAAACACCTGGGTGCCCTTGCATGCACACTCTTCCGAAACGCCCAGATCATCCTCTGGTACTCGCATCGCCTCGCATCGCTCTTCATCAGCATCTTCCTCGACGTGTTCGGCGTACTCGTAGTACCAGCCGTGCTCATCCAGTCGTAATTCTCCGACTGCGACTGGGAACCCCTTCAAGCGACAGTGGTCTAGTGACCGATTGCGCCTGAAAATGCTGCTCGAGATGGAGTTTTTGGTGGCCGTGAATACTGTCAGCACGATCCTGTGGCTGCTCATGGGGCTCCACCTTCTCAGTTAATTAAATGCACTCAAATCGCTTCTGGAGTCCGTAACTAGCAGCCGCCGCCGATTCCAAACCGAGTGATCGGGGTCGAAATCGCCTTCCAAATCTGCTTTTCTGGAAAAGGGCATCATCAAGATCAAGGTGCGGCACACAGGCATAATGGAAGTGCTACTTGTGCTAGCCGGTGTTGTCTTGATGACCGGCCACCTCAACGCCACGACCAAATCGCTTAATTCGACAGCAAATTTTCTGCCACTCCGTCCGCTGTTCACCGTTGTCCCAATCTGTCCGCTGCTTGAACTCCACTGCGTTGCAAATCCCCCCGTCACTGACGGTAGCATTGGGACGGACTTGGAGCGGTTGCTCACGGGCATCGACCGCGAGACAGTCCGCTCCTTTGTCGTTCGTGAGTGTCCACATGTGCTAATCACCCACGTGATCTCTCAGCTGCCCTGCCTCCTTGAGTTCAGCACCAAACACTCGACCGTCGAGTCGTCGCCGGCAGAGGCCGCCCTCACGCACCACTCCACCCAGTGATCCATCGGTTGAGCCTGGTGAATGTCTCGTTGACAGACCTTCCGGTGGGGTTGCTCTGAGCGATTTCCTGCCGACGCTCACGGAGATCCATCTTCACAACAACAAATTTATCGTCACTACCACCCAACCTCCATGAGCGTTGGCGGCGCGTAGAAGTGCTCACACTGGAACGCTCGGGCGTAGCGTCAGTTCCCGACGCTGAGCTCTTTATGGGGGCACTATAGAGAATCTCACTTCGCGGCAACTACGTCACCACGATCCCAGTCGAGCTGCTTGCAAAACCAGGGCTCACGGAGCTATCACTGAGCGGGAATCCGATCGAATCGCTGCCGATCGACGTGCTCAACTCGTTGCTGAGACGGTTGGCGCTGAATTCAACCAAGATGCGAACCATTTTGGAGTGGGCGACCACGAACCAGGCTGGCGCGTGCTCATGGGTGCGACGCCGTTTTGCAATAACCTCGATGCGGCGACTACTGACCAACAGGCGATGGGGTAGACTACACAACGCCGCAGCCCAGCGATGTACAGTTGCCGCTGGTTCCAGGCGAGTGAGGTGGCCCGATTTGTAGTTTGTATTGTAAATTTCGTCCAAATTTGCCGCGTCAGGGAGATTGCGATTGGCGCCAAAATCGCCAATCGTAACGCGATTGGCCAAAAAGCGTACTTAATCCTTCCCTATCCTTGCCTCGGAGCTATTTGGGCTTCACCTGCAGTTCTTTATTGGCCGGCAACAGGGCTGCGATTTCCTAACAATTCATAAACCGACCGTGGAAATTTCAAGTGAAAACCACGATACTTATCATAGATCTTCGACAAAGGAGCAGTTATGATTGGTTGTAAAGAATTGAATTATGGCTAATAAGGGGTCTTCAGTAGATGGTGTCTCTTCAATATGCCAATGATTTAACCTTATAACCTTGCAAAACGTTGTGTGGGTGGCTGCTCTGGGTTCCGAGGTTTTCTCTGCTGCCTGTGTGAGGTTCTTGGAAACTCGGAGGGTGGTTATTCTCAGTGGTTTTTGACCGTATTGGAGACTGAAAAAACGAGCCCCGCCAAAAAAGCTGTTCGTTGGCGGCATTGTTGCGGTCAGTCAGTACAACAAACAGGTCGTACGTGACTCAACTACAGGAGAGGGAACCAATCGCCGCCACGGACCGCGACGCTTGGGGACGAGACACAAACGATCAAGAGGCCGCTGACACCACTACACACCACACACCACACACCACAGCGGCTCGCTGCACAGGACGCGGTTCGCGAACAAGTGTGAAAACGCCAACGGAATTCTGTGATAACCATGGGCAAGACACCCGAGAAAGGTATGCGTGTATTCATTTCCCCTATTGCTCTGCTCTCTCGGATCCACTCGGTAGACAAGACTGACCATGGTGTGGGTACAGTGAATGGATCGATTGCTGGATCAACGGCGCCAGTGATGCGGTACCGGCGCAAAGTGTCAACGACAGTGGTGGTGGCCGAGCCAGTTGCCATGGAGACACCTCAACAAGAGGACAATCAAATGGAGCATCGCGAACCTGAGCCAGTGGAAGGCGATAGTGGCAACGTCAAATGCGAAGCGAAGCAGCAGATTCTCAAGCAGAAGCCGCTGAAGCCTGGCGGACCTGCGCGAAAGAAAAAGCCCAAAGCGACGGTGACCGCGACCGAGGCACCATCGCATCATCTGGTGGGGGTGACGGCAGCGACGGCGGCGACGGCTACGCACAAGAAAAAGCTAAAGAAACGGCAGTTGTCGAACAACCACAACGTGAGCGAGGCGACCGAGGTGACCGAGGCGACCGAGGCGGCAGATGTACACTCACACCCACTCCCACAACAACAGTGTGTGGACCAAGGCGCTGAAGCCGTAAAGCATAAGCCGAATCACCAGAGCTCGAATCAAACTCAGACGAACGATGCGAACAGCGGCAAGCACAATGGACCGAGTCTACTGAAACAGCTCTTGTGGAAAACCAAGCCGACTGCACCGTTGACATCACATTCTGGTCCGCACAGTGGATACCCTCTACCTATGTCAGCACAGCGAAAGCACAAGCAGAAAAAGCCAAAAAAAAGCCCACAGCCGAGTGTGGCCGACCAGGAGGAACAGGAGGAACGAGAGTACGCGCTGAACGAACGACATGCTCGCAAGCTGCAGGCGGCAAAGAATGGCGTCACGACACAGCCCCTCGTCACCGACTCTTGCAGCGCAGTCGCTGTTGTCAGCAGTGAGTTGTCGAGCCAAGAAACGCAGTCTGGATCCGACGACGACGAGGCCACGACGGCTTTCATGACGGCGTTTGAGAATCTCGTCCCCAGCACGGCGATGGAGCCCCCGCCCCACAACTTGTCGCCTACTGTGCGGCTGAATGTCTTCTACCCATCGCCCTTCCCGCTCGCTTTCACAACCGACACGAGTCGGCTTGAGCAGCACGGTATCCAAGTCCACGAGATTCTCATCGAAGACTTTACTTTCTACCCACAGCAGTTGCGAATTCAACCAGGCGACGTGGTTGTGTGGAAAGTGAGCGGCGAGACCTTGGCGATGGTCGAGCACTCGCTCGAAGGGTCCCTAAAGGCGCACGACCCAAAGCACAAGAAACCAGCTTTTGTCAAGGCAACTGCTCCTCCGCTGGGCAGTGGCAGCGCGTTCGCATGGCGGTTTGAGATGCCGGCGCGAGTCCACATCGAGTGTTCTGTCTACAAGACGAAAGGCGTGATTATTGTCGGCAATGCCAAGCCCAAGAAAGAGAAGAAATCCGAGAAGGCCAAACCAGCGGCATTCACGGTTGAGGTGGGTAAAGATGCGTCCTCTGCTGCGCCGCCTTTGACCAAGCAGCAAAAAAAAAAGCAAAAGGTAGCTCAACGCAAGCGCGCGGCTGCAGAGGCGCGTGCCGTGGCACGCGCTGAAAGTGACCACGACCACGACCACGCGCGTGGGCAGGACAGCATGGATTCGGACGCGGTCTTCCACCCGTCGCACAATTTGGCGTGCTCGACTGACATGGACGCTGGCGTGTGCCGCGCCGTGCTCGCGCATCTTGAGGAGGTCGTCGCTGCCGTGCATGCGGCAGCCGACGTCATTGTCATTGGTGACGTCGAGTGCCCCGTTGTGCCGGACGACAGCTCGAACCAGGAGGAGGTGGAGAACTCATCAGCCAATGTGCACGTGGCTGACAAGCCTTCAGTGGTGGCGGACGAAGGGAGCGGGACTGATGAAGACGAGGACGACGACGATGGTGACCACGGCACCTTGACTCATACCGGGGAGAACGCGATGGAAGGCTTTCAGCAGCGAATCATTGGGATGCTCAAGCGGTCGGAAGATGCGCGTGCTCAACACCGCCTTAGCTTCCAGCATGAGAACTCGGGCTTTGACGCCGGCGCCGCCTACGATTTTTTCAAGCAGCGTACGTTTCTCTCTCTTTCCTTTTGTCGCCTGACGTGTGCGTATGTGAATCTCACTCTCGTTCGTTGGTTCCGTGCGTGCGCGTAGGTTTCATGCGTGTCCAAGAAGAGCGGCAGATCGTATATGCCGTGTGCGCAGAGCAGCCCAGCGAAAGTGGCGTAAGCGTGACGGACGTGGTCCGTCTTTTCTCTCACTAATCCGTTTTCTGTCGGCTGTCGACTGCCATTATCGACCGCGTGTGCCGTTTCTCTCGATTACAAAAAGCTTTGTTCGAACACATCTTCACCTTGAGTGTACTATAAGCATGATCCTATTTTGCTATACCAGTAATCCTATTCTGTGATCGCACTCTTCAACTAACTAACCTATAATAACTACAGTAAATACGACTCGTTGTCGTGCCCGGGCGACCGCGCCTCGGCGTACGGATGTGTCGGCTGCACAAAGATGGGCGAGAACGCCTGGGTCTGTCGGAACTCGAGATCGTCCAGTAGATCTTCGTCGCCGTCGATGGTCAGCGCGGGCACCATGTCGGGCGACGCAAGCTTGTTCCGTTTCCCCACCGCCGCGGCGCTCGTCGCAGTTCCACCACCCGAGGTCTTGCTGGAGGTCCGTCGCCGCCGCAGCAGGAACGCGCCAAACACAACGGCGACCGTCGCGACCGTGCCCAGTACAATCAGGAGCACGAAATTGTCGTTCATGTCGGACGCAAACGAGCCCCCGCCCCCCGAGCTCGAATTGTTGTTTCCGTTCGGGTTGACTGACTCGGGCCGCTTGCTGCTCGAGATGCTGTTCGAGTTTGCGGGGCCGTCGACAGACGATGGACGCGGCGCATCGGTGATGGGTGCGAGTGCTTCGAGGGGACCAGTAGGTGCTGGGTATGGGGCGGTCGGTGCCGGCACGGTCGATACCGGTTTAGTGATCGTCGGGTCAGCATCAGCGCCGACCACAGGCTCAAGAGTCGACGACGAGGCGGAGGAGGAGGACGCTGAGGAGGACCCGGAGGAGGATCCTGAAGATGACCCCGAAGAGGATGAGGATGCGGAGGTCGGATGCCGCGAGTGACTTACTTGCGGAATGGGTTTAGCAGTGGTGGCATTCGTTGGCGTAGGTGTTGACGTTGTGGCCGGCGGTGGGGATGTGTCATCCGCGTCAGATGAGTTTCCGCGGGACCCATTTGACGTAAACGGAGGCGTGGCCGTGGTCGCAGGAGGTGCTGAGCTCATGGGGGGCGCCGTGGTCGAAGGCGTTGGCGTGGTCGAAGGGGTTGGCGTTGGTGTTGGCGTATTCGTAGGTGTCGACGTTGGGGTTGGCACTATGGTCGTTGACGCTGGCGTGGTTGTAGGTGTTGGTGCCGGCGTCGGCACTAGGGTGGGCGTTGGTGTTGGCGTCGGTACGGATGTTGGCGCGGGTGTGGGCGGCAGCGTGAGCTTGGAAATGTCGACGACAACATAGTCGTCACCCGCGCCGGCATGATCAATACACTGGAACGCGCCGCTCTGGATCAGCGCCAAGCTCACGCAGCCCGCGTCACCAGTCGACTCAAGCGCGGCGCAGCAGCTTCCGGACGGAAACGCCACGCCTTTGTTGTCGATGGCGTTGGCGCCTGGACAGCCACCAATGTAGTTGCTGTTGCATGTGTTGGAGTGGACGCAGAACGCGTTTGGTGCCCCGCGGACATTCATGGAGAAGAGCCCAAACTGCTCGCACGTCTTTGTCTCCGTCTCAGGCAGCGACGTGTTGTTGGGTGCGGACGCCGACTGGCCAACGACACGGCGCGACGCCATGGCCGCCAGCGCCACCGACAGCAGCAGACGCGTGTGCATGGCAGTGGGTGAGAGAGTGAGTGGCGGTATCTAACTACCGGTCGCTATAGTCGAATAGCCGAGTGCCGGTTCCACAACAGCGATTTGATCGTGAGCCTGTAGCAGAAGGTGAAGTTAACGGGTGTAGAAGAAGCAGAGTCAGTCAAATGTCGCAAACCGGTACTGCATCAAATTAACCCAAGTACAAGACCCAAGCGACTTACGTGAGGTGTGGGGCTTGAGCAGTCGCAGTCGGATGGCGAAGTCGCGCAGCACGGCGCGTTCGCTCCGCGCGCGTTCCGTGCGGGTGGGTTGAGTCACTCAACCGTCACGCGCCCACACAAACAATTGTGCGGGGGTGGGTTGGTTCACAGGTGAAGTACCGAGCACGGTGTGGTCGGTGGAGAAAGAACAAGAATGGCGTCACGGGCAAGCCAACATAGAGAGATTGGAAGAGAGAACCCGAAACACCAACGGCTCAGTTGTGTATCACTGTGTTTCTCCTACAGTATGCAGGGCAAGCAAGTGCCGCGGAGAGGTAGGGGATGGACGCGGCCCGAAAAAAAGCGGGGCCGCTGTCACAGCGGCCCACACAGACTGGGGCACTCGACTCACATAGGCGGACATGTGCATCCATGAGGGGAAGGGGCTGTCCGGTGAGCAGCTATAAAACATTACTGGTGGATATGTGGTTAAAGTATCCAATGAAAAGATGATTTGCTTTGTCGTTTTCTTCCAAGATCGATATTATTGGTCGAAATAAGGCACTGAACAGCATGTACACCCTCTGCTGACAAGGCACCTGCTCACCATGAGTCAAGCAGCACTCAAGATCAATGGACGTGTGGACGCCTTCCAATGTCGTTCCTCAAGCATATAACAGCTCTCAGATCGGCTCTGCCGACTTAATTGCACGTTGTGGCTGGCGATGGGTGTGAACTCGTATCCATCAAATGAATGCACGGTTTGAACTAAACCACCCGCAGATATTTCAACCAAAGTGCAGTAGACGAATATGGATATTTTGGCACCAGTATCTTTCACAGCTGCATGAAAAGTCACAAACCGTTTGCTTCCACTTTGGTCGCACATTCCCAGCCACTCCATTTTCCGAATTGCAATAGAAGTGTTGATTTGACGTGTTGAACAAAACACTTCAGAAAAAAGAGCCTAGCAGTTCACAAAAAAAAATTTGGATTCAATTTTCTCCTGATTTGGTGCAGCAGTTGGTTTAAACAGCCTTTAGTAAAAAGTATATATATATAAAATCTGAGATTATATTAATTTAAGAAAATAAATAAACTCTTTATAAATGGAATCAATTTTCAAGACTCATAAAAAGTAGAAGGTAATAAGGAGTAACATATTATTTCAACGCGGCACTCTTTGCAGGCCCGGTTCTGTCTTATTTCGTCTCACGCAATTGCGACGAAAAAAACAGAACCAGTTGTCTCACCATCCAGATCCTGAAGTTCTGTTGTTCAATACAGTAAATGGATGAGAGTTGGACCCAAGTTTCCTCTAAATTTTGATTTTGACTTCTTGGGATGGTTGAAGGTCAGCCAAATTGAGCTTCTCAATAGAAAAACGAAACGTCCGCAGGCTTGTGCACAGCAAGACTCGTCAAGGTTCGTGCAGCAAAACAAAATGTACATATTCGCTCCCCCCGAAATACACTATGCTCCGTTAACGGAATGTACTTGATGCACAAAAAATCGCACTGTGAATTGCACGTACGGGTGCACTCAACACCGTGCCTTGGTCAGACTCTGGTGGAATAGTGTCTACTGGCAGAGCAGCCCGTCGTAATCAACGGATGAGAACATCACTCGCTGTCAATTTCGAGACGCTGTACATAGGTGGCGGCTCCAGACAGTGAAAACCGTCGCATTCCCAGTCCATCCTCACTATAATTTGTACAAGCGCTGACATGCAGTGTATGGACACTTTCGACAATCACTTCCATTGATTGGGCGAAGCAGCCCAATTGTACTGTACTGTACTGCATTGACCTCGGAGCGAGCCTCGCGGATGACGCTTTGTTCTGTGTCAATCGCAATCGTGCACAACTTGGCCCCAATCACACTGAGCTATGCGAAAACTCTTAAACATCACGACTAATTCAACATTGCTGTGCCTGATTCGTCTCAGATATTCCCAGCTTCCTGTGCCTAACAGATTGTTTCAATGCTTACGTATAATCGAACCGCACAGTCGAATACTTAGATCTAGATCTTCTCGCATGTTGTGTATCAGGCTTCTACTACAATGAGCACTGCTTTCGCTTGTCGTCGATCTCCTCATGAAGTTGGTTAGCAAGTCCGAACCAATCGCACACGGTACTAGACGACTACAGCAGTAGATCGAGCCGTGACCAGCGACGCACTGCAGCTCCCAAAGCACGTGCCTGCGCAATTGCATCATGCTGCTGGAGTCGAAGATACGGGATACATTTTTAAGCACACACGCCCACTACTGTACATGATGCCACCCAACAGGGCGGCGGAGCGATCCGCCGCGCAACCAACACGGCCGATCGCATCATGCAGCTGGGGAACACACTCGCGACTGGCCCACGGCCCACTTGAGATTTCGCAACTCTTGTACGAGCACGAGCCGCACTGGATAGGGGTGGTTTCGACTGCCACGGACCACGCACCTATCGATGTGGTTCGCACCGGGGACTACGGAGTTGGACGGTTCACGAGCGAGCAACAAAGCAGCCTGTCACCTCCACGACCTGCGTGATCGCCTCGTCTTCTCTGTGCATTCAGTGAGCAGCACCGCATCCTGGCAGCAGTCGCTGCGTAACTCTGTATTCCCTGCTGTAGTCCCTACTGTGAACCACACCGATACGCGCCAGCACCGATCCCTTTGATGGACATGAGTGGAGCAGTCGGCGTGGACTTCTTTCTGCATTGGGTCGGTGAGTCCTCTTTCGTACTGGGAACGCTCGTTTCAAGAACGTTCTCGAACTAAGAGCTCCAGTTGATGATGGAAAGCGGAACCCAGCAAAAATGACTGCATTAAATATACATTGCGATAGAGGCAAATCCATGGTCAGCAGCATTCGGTGGTGGGTTCAGAACACTGACATTCTTGCCATCGGCTTTTCCCAACATGAAGCAATGGAAGAAAATCTCACAGACTACTATTCTCGTCATGTTGAAGTTATCGAGTTCTTGCTTTTGGTATGCAGTTCACTAATAAGGTATTTTGGCGAGAAAGTCCACCGTCGCATTTACCGCGGAACGCCTGAGGAATGCCGATGGAATTAGAGGCGTGCCAGAGGCAGTCGCCTCTCTGCTTTTCCTGGCGCGTTCTAATCCAGAACATTCAACGCGTATGCTGGTTGCGTGTAATGCAGGAAGAAAACAAACGCGATTTGCAACACGTGCGCGTGTTTCTTTCTGTCGCCAACCGACTCGTCGCTGCTTTCTTTGAGTACTAGTATCCGACAGATCGCACTTCCAGGAGACCGGATAGCACAGCCATTGAGACTCTACCACGCGTAGAAACCACAGCATCACTTGTGTACATTCTATCTCGGCATCACACCGAGCATTCTAACCTCCGCCTTGCATCGGTGGTCCGGTTTCGATGGAGTTCCCCTTAAAGCCCGATTTCTTTCCGCCCCTGCGGCTCACGAGTGACGACCGTCACCGGTACGTGGCGACGGCCGAGTACAGCGTCCATGTGCTACGCAAGCTCGTGGCTGACGACAAGTGGAAACGCATTTCCGACGCCAAAGGCGTGTCGATTGGAAAAGTCCACTGCATCGAAGAGCAAGCGTACGGCGGCGGCGGCAGCAACAACAATAACGCGAGCGCGAGCGCCAAGGCGTGCCTAATCATGTGCGCCAGTGTGTTGACGACCGGCACGGTGAGCGAAGTGCTCGAGACTATCGCGTCCCCCGTGACAGAGGACTACCGCCGCGCCATGGGATTTGTGTACGGCGATCGCTTTGTCGACGGCTTGTGCCTCCACACACTCTCGCCCAACGGCTCCCGCAACACGCAAGCATTCACGACGATCAAGTGGGCGGCGTTCAAGGACGGCATGCCAATGACTCAGTACCAGCGGACGCAGCATGCGGCGGGCACCGACTACTGCTTCCTCGAACACTCGGGCATCCAGAAGGAAGCCAACCGCGACGAGTCGTTTGGCTTTTGCATCCAGGAATCCATCGCCCGCGAGTCCGAAGTGCCAGTTATGACGGGCCTCGGCCTTGGACGCGGCGAGCTCCATCGCACGGGTATCCTCATTGTGCCGACGGACCGTCGGGACGTGATCCAGATCTCGTCGATTCTCCAGATGGACACGGCGACCTCCCTCACCAAATCAGCGCTCGAGAAACTCATGACACGCCGCGTCACGGCCGTCGCCCAAATCCCACTGCTGCTGGACCGCCGTCGATTGAGCCGCATGCAGTTTATCCCGCGCGAAGACTGGGTCAACGACAACGAGCGCCGCATGTGCGTGGTGTGCACCAAGTCGTTTGGCTTGCGACGCAAGCACCACTGCCGCCACTGCGGCGAAGTGGTCTGCGCGACCTGTGCGCCGCCGCGCGAGGTCGAGGTGACGGCGTACGGCGTCGCGAGCATTCGCATCTGCATGGCGTGCGTCGTGCACTCGCGCACCAGCAGCACGGCGTTCCAGCAGGACGACGTGCTGGTGTACCACGTACGCCCGACGCTGAGCTCGCTCCGCTCGGGCTCGACGCGCTCGGACGCCATCGCCAACGTTGTGAGCGACGATCCCACCCCGCCGCAGCGCCGCAAGGCGTCGTCGGCGGCCGACAGCAACTTTTCCATTTCCAGCGACGAAGATGAGGAGAGTGAAGATGAGGATGAGAGTGAGGAATACGAAGACGACGACGACCACAGCACGTTTGCCTACGACCACCACGCGTACGACGCGTACAATGAGTACCACGACCACTCGCTCGTCGGGTCGATACCACTTGGGACGCCCAACCCGCTCGACGACGACGATGACGATGGGGAGCCGCTGCGGTACTCGAACTACTCGGAGGCGCGCTCAAGCGATATGTCGTTCAGCGAGTTCAACACGCTCGCGGCCGACGGGCTGCGGATTACGTCCGTACCGCCACACCACGGCCAGGGCCAGGGGCAGAACCAGGGTCAGAACCAGGGCGATAACCAGACGCACCTTCCCATCACAGGCGTGGAGACAACGAAGAAACCCACAGTGCTGCGGACGCTGTATGACACCAACGACCGCGAGAACAACCCGCCCAACAAGAGCCGCGCGGCGCCCGTCGCCCAGCGTGAGTCCATGGACGAGTGGTTTGCTGCACGCAAGCGTCCACCGCCGTACCCCCAAGCACAGACACCACTGCCACCCCACAAACCAGTGCGTTCCGTCGCCCCGCAGCACGAATATATGGACGACTGGTGCACACCACGACCACCGAGCACCGTTGCAAGCCACACGTCGTCGGGGTCCATCACGCGCGAGTCCATGGACGAATGGCTCGGCCCTCGGCGCGGAGGCCGCGACCGCAACCACTCGTGCGCCAGCACGGGATCGTACGTCAGCAGCGTCGGTGGTGGCAGCATCAACATAAGCGGCCACGACTCGAAGCGCAGCAGCAGTTCTACGAGCAGCACGAGCTCGCTGCTGGAAATGATGACGTCGATCCGCGAGATCCAAAACGATCTGGCCGCGGTCCAGGAGCCGCGACGCCACCACCACGAACCCCACGACCGCCCCCAGAAGAAAGCGCCGTTGCACGACCACTTTTACCTCGAGCGGCTCTCAGAGCAGCTGCGCGAGCCGGAAGCGACTGACACCACGCAGCGCGAGCCAGCGCCGCCTACACCCACGCCCGTGGTGATCATGGAGCCGTCGCCACGAGTGTCAGCGTCAGCTTTAGCGTCTCACTTGCCAATGCCTCTGCGTCCGAGCCTATCGCAGCAGGAGCATGCAGTGCGTGGCCACTCGGGGAGTGACATTGATATGTTCACGAGCGACAGCTTTACGCTCTTGTGTCCCGAGACGTTGTCGCGGCAGCGTGGCGCCCAAGACACTGGCGAACGGCGGTCCGCACGCATCTCGAATTTGTCGGCGTCGACCGACTTTGACGACGTCGAGGACTTTGATTCCATGCGGCAGTCGGAGCTGCTGGCACTGCGGCGGCAGGTCGAAGGGCTCCACAAGTCGTTGGAAGACGCGACCAGCAAACTAAACCACTACTCGAGTCGTTCGGCGGTCAAGCATCAAGCGACGTCGCTCCAGCAGGAATTGCGCGAGCTCGAGCACACGGAGCGCGGCCCGCGCAAGCACTCGGTGACCGACGACCCCGTGATCCGTGCGCGGAAGACACAGTACCACGAGCTCATTGACGAGCTCCACGAGATCATGGGGCTCCCAGCGCTAGCCACGCGTGCGCGTAGCCGAGAAGTCGACGCGTACAATCGTCGTGGATGAACAGCATTGGGACGGTTGGACGCCGTCATTGTTGTATCGTATGTAGTTGATAGTGTAAGTCAATCCACTGCCATTGTCCTCAAGCCATTCTGTCTGGACTTGACGCCGCGGCTACGTGCATCGTCTCAAACGATGTGGTCGGCCATTCTCGTTGACGGTAAATCAGTGTGGTGCACTCTAATTTGGTATAAAATGAAAATCTGATGTGGATTACGCTATTTAGAAGTTGCAGCTGCTGGTCACATCCAGCAATCGAAAATGGCGTGGCGTGTGATCAACAGGCTGCGACAGCCCCTCGCCGCATGTAATCGTGCTCGCAGTGCAACGGCGATGATGGCGTTCACATCGAGTGCGTACGTGGCGCCTCCTCCGGCGTCGGCATTGTTCGATTCGTGGCTAGTGCAGACGGCGCAATCGGTGTCGTCGCCCACGACGGTCCGCGAGTTCTTAGGTATCTCCACATGCACAAACCCGGCGACGCTGTCGCTGCAGAGTCGCAGTGACGTCGTCGCCTCGCCCGATTTTGTGCGCAAGATCAGTGCGGTGTCGCAATGGGCTTTTCAGGTGCATGGCGCATCCTCCAGGGCTGGCGACGACCAACGCACGGACGAGATCGAGCGGCTTTTCGAGGAGCTCATGCCTTGGGGCAACATGGCCCAGGGCGACGTGTGGCAGCATTTTCATATCCGCCAGTTTTTTCTGTCGCGCGCACCACTAGAGACGTTTCTCGCGTGTTACGAAGTCCACCGCCGCGCGCTCGAGACTGCCGACCTGCGATTCCTCCCACTACCGTCAGGGCTGCTGCTGCGCGAGCTGTGCTGGCGCGGCCGCTTTGCCGAGGCGCTGACCGCTTACACTCGTCTGGAGCTGAACGACGTAGAGCGGCGCAGCTTTGCGGCCGTGCTGTACGAGTACGAGCAGTACGAGTCGCTCCGTAAGGTCTACGCGCTGCAAGACGAGCGCGACGCAGCGCACGACCGAGAGACGCCGTTGCTGGATCCGCTGTTTATTCTCCACGCGCTGAAAGAGTTGGGACAGCGGGACGAGCTGATGGACCGTTTTGAATGCTTGCCGCACGAAGACCAAGGGCGCGCGGACATTCAGAAACTGCTCGAGCACGCGTAGTAGGTAGCCACTGCTTTTCTGCTAAAACAAGGTGTTGCACCACTGCCAGTGGGTTGTTCAAATGGGATCTGAATCCAACAGGCGTCTTAACGGTCGTTCCAACGTGGCTTCAAGCGCGTCACAAACATTGAGGACTCACTGTAGGCGTCCGCCAGGAGTGTGCTTGTGATGTTGAGATCCTTCTATGAACTCCAATGCTGTACATCGTTCGATCTTATGGAATGACTTCTCTCATACAAATCAAGTTCATACCCGAGCAACTCACCATGGATCACCTTTACGTACTTAATCCGCGACACTCTGGAAACGACGCGGAAACCATCATCCACAATCCGCCACCCGTCTCTAGCTCTCGCTCTTCTTCAGCCAACAAACGTGCCATCCCGTTCCCCTCCCTGTAAGCCTCACGCGGCTTTCATCCAGACTCATAAAAAAGAGCAAGCTAGAGCTACGCAGTATGGCTGACGCCTAGCAGATCGCAAAAGCGGCAGTGCCGTCGGTACCAGCCGAGGCCGCCTCATATCCAGTCGCAACGGCAGTGCCCTTGAGTCCATCGAGTCCACAAAATGTCCACATCCAAATTAAATTAACAAGACCGCATTCCGTCGGCTGGGCTGCAGCTGTGCCAACGATTGCTGCAACTGCTGGATGGTGACATGCTTTTCGTGCGTCACGTACGGCCAGATCTCGGCGCGGATCGGCCACAACGGCTGCTGTGAGGACTGCAGTTGCTGCGGCAGCACTCTGTTCTACCTGATATGCGGCGGCAACAGTATCCTCACGTGTCTCTTGCGACGCAAAGTCGCGGCCACGTGGGTATCAAGGACAATTACTGCGACGACTTTTGCATGTCGCTGTGCTGCGGCGCGCGCGTGACGTGCCAGGTGGCCAAGCAATTGGCCATTCAGAAAGACGGCCGCTCGATTGCGGCGCCGCCATGCATACGACCATGCAGCGCTGACCAAGCGCCGATCGAGCGACAGGTGCGGTGTCTCTGCTGGTAGTTCTTCCCCCTACGGCCTCTGTCGAACAGGAGGGCTTATGCTTGATACATCTTTTATGGTAAAACCAAACGATCTCTTTGCCGATGCTTGTCTCGATAACACAGTATAGCAATGGTCGTCGACTGCCAGGGGCTACCGCAATGCCTGCCTGCCGACGTGAGGAGGTTGCTCACTCGCTTATGTTCGGAAGCTGGAAACATCCCTGCCCCGAGCTGCTGAATGTTCACAGGGTTTGAGATTCGTACGCAATTTCTAGCGTTTCGTGTAGGGAGTTTTCTAACGTTAAGACTTTGATGACACAACAGAGCAGAAGACGGAGACACCACGAAACATTTGCTGATATTTTCTATTATGATAATGATTTGAAGGGCACAATTTATGACTCGTTTTCCAACAGAAAGGCATGGAGAATTAGCGGGATCTCGTGAGCTGCTTGGCATCCATCCCGTCGGCCGGAGGTCGGTTGACGAGCTTGAAAATGGGAGACAAGATCACGAAGCAATTTTTGGACGACTTTCGCTTGCCTGTCCAACGTGAACAGCGCCCGGAACGTCATGACCGGCCGCGTGTTTGTGAACAGCAACAGCGTCTGGAAGTCGTTGCACAGATGACAGAACTGGCCGTGGGACTTCTGGACCGTTAACATGACGTCATCAAACAAAGTCTTGAACTCTACAAAGCTGCGGCGGATACAAAAGTCCGGCTCTGCGCGATTTGGCTTGACCATGGGCTGGAGCGCCCGCTTGAGCGTTGGCTTGTGCACGAGTCCTGTGGTCGGGAGTCGGCTTTGATCCTTCTTTGTGAATACGTTGATGGTAAAGTAGAGCGTGTGGTTTGATGGATCCTTTTCGGTGCCAATGATCTCAAACCACTCGATGTTGTCCAAGCGGAGTGCCGCCTCGACTCCTTTGTGGAAGCGCAGCGGTGTCATGGGCTTGGGGGTCAATGGTGGCGCGAGGCCACTCAGCGCAGTAAGTGGCGTGTGGCAAACAGCGTGGGCTGGACCTTCACACATGGTGGAGCCGAAGGAGGAAGTGCGGGCGGCGGGCATTGTGTACGACGTGGCGAATCGGAAAATGAGTGAATTCGCTGGCGAGTCCGCATCGGTCGAAGAATGCGCGAAGTGAGTGACGCGACCCGAGTCGACAGCGGACTGCCCAATCGCATCTTTTGGCGTTGCCACGCACGTTCGTCGCCGAATCTACCAAGCGACATAGCCACCGATTACGCCGGCCGTACAAAAGATGAGTCATGCACACCAGTGGTTCCAAGTCGGTTCAAAGATGGTGCTTGGAGCACGACAAATCGACGACGAATCAAATCGCGACTGTCTCTGGTTGATTCAGTCTTCTGAGACAGAGACTTCACATGTCGCTGAGCTTTTGGATGCAAGAGTGATGGTCAGACTCATCTTTGTCACCAAAACAATGCAACGACGAGCCTGACCATCACTCTGTCCAGTGATCCACAGTGCGTCATATAGGGAGAGAATGAAGGACTTCACGGACGGAGTGATGGTCTAAATCTTGCTTTTCTAGGGGCTGTAAACGCGAGCGACTGTACCGACGCGACAATATGCTCAAAGCCGCCCGTGCTGACGTCTCTCTATTCGCTGCTGCTGTCCTGTAGCTCATCGGTTTCGCTTTGGTCGTCTCCACGCAAGCGACACATGTCAAATATCCACTGGAGCACAGCGAGATGACCGCCCACGGCGACATGGCGCACAGTGCGCGGCGGGCGAGAAGGCACGTTTTGCTGCCGTGAAACTCGCTCAGATACTTGACTAGATCCAGGTCACCACTGCATGCAGCCGAAAAGACGACGTATGAGTAAGCGAGCCCAGCCGACTGGGCAGTGATGGGCTGGCGAACCCTGACAGATCGATTGTGGCTGCGCTCGCACCCAGTGCAAGACGTCTGGCCGCAGAGGGCTGTGTTGTGTCTTTCTACTCGACGGCTTTTGGTGCAGAACGGTCTGCGTTAGAAACCGCGCGCACGTCATTTGTTCAAATTGACAACGAAACCAGACCAGCACGTTGAGATGGCCGCCGCCCGCCGCGTGCAAATTGGCTTCGTCTGCGTACACTCGCAGTTCAGGTCGACGCGTGAGCAGCCACTGGACCACACGCAGGTGGCTGTTGATGGCGTCCTTGGTGCAGCCATCGTTGTGGTTCACATGTAGCCATTCACCGCCAAATGGTTGTTGGCTGCGGCGTCATCGATGTCATTGATTGTGCCGCCTGTCGAGGAGTGTGTATGGAGCCACTGGAGGATGTCGAGGATCCCGTCGCACGCCGTCGAATGGACGCCACCTGTCCAGTCGTCCGGAATGCCCACGTACCGCATCGGCTGATAAAGCTTGAGCAGCACGTCTTGGGTTTGGGGTGGTTTTGCAAATGCCACAGCGAAGGTTCTATGCCGTGCTTTGTATAGAGCCACTGGAGGATCTGCAGATTCCCTGCCTGTGATGCTTCATTGCAGACGGCGTCGCGGATCGTATCTCTGCCGCTGATCCGATCGTGCATGGCTATATCGTGCTACGCGAGAAACATTCCTTCCGCTGTCCACTGGAATTTGTGCTAAAACGAACTGTACTGGCCACTCGACAACATGGCCTCCACAACTTCTGTGTGGTTGAAACACGCTGCATGTATCAGCTTCCGCTGCACGTTCTTCTCACTCCGAACTCGAACCCTTTTGCCAACAGGAATTGAACGATCGTCGTGCGGCCGTCTTCGACCGCGCGCGCCAACACCATTCCTCCAGTCTGGCGCGACAGCAGCCACTGCGCGTGGAGCCACGTGACGACTTTCTCACTCCGCACCATGAAGCTCCAGAGACAATCACGTTGCGCTCGATCAGTTTCGGGTACACACCGCGAAATGCCCGATGGAAGGATCCGCTTCTGCACCAACAATACAGTCGTCCCTCCACGTATACGGCGCATGATGCAGCAAAACCAGGAGCATCATATGTATATCACGCTAATTTAGAGGGCATTATTGTATTCATTCTGAACAATCTTCAATACTAGATTGCTTCTTCGTCATTGCAAACTGCTTTCGCACGTGCTGCAGAACAGCTGCCAGCTTGGCCATCGCATCGTTACGGTCGTGTTACTGGAAGAGAAACGAGGACAAACAGAGGCAGCATTCAAGTGCCTCCGACGGCAAACAGCATGATCATCATCACAGTCGTCAGCACAATAGATGGCTGGCTGGTTCGCGCTCAATCTCGTCTGGATCGGACTCGACTGGCTCGCCATCGTCTACCTCATTGTATTCGTTAACAGGGACGGCGCTACAGAGACCTTCCATGAGTTGAGCAAGCTCATTCTCAACAGAACGATCAATCGGTTGGTCGTAGTCATGGAATTGGGTGAGGCTAGCCATTGTTGCTACGTCGGCAATGTCGCACTTGCTCCAGCAATTCCGGATCACTTGCTCGGGCACATCGTCCCAACTGGGTATCGCAAGGGCGATTCGTTCGCTTCGTAAAGCTCGTCGATCTATTGGCGCAAAGTGTTCTCAGAACATTACCCTCAATTCATCACCCTATGTAATAAGTTGCTCGTCAGGCGTGGACGGCGACACAGATTGAGCGAGCGCTTATTGACACGAGAGCCAACTTACCGAAGCAGCTCCTGCGCGTTGCTGGGGCCTAAGCGCTTCGTCAACGAGAACACGGAGGCTCTCCAAGCTCAGATAGTGCAGCTATTTGTGAACGCCCAAACAGAGGCAGTCGCGACTCACGATGCTAGCACCGGACAAGCATCTCAGCTAATGCAGTTCGAGCATCAGGCGAGAGCCGCGTGCGAGATATCCATGAAGAGCTGTCGGCGCGTTTTGATACGATCACGGACGGAGGTACACCGCCAGAAGCAGTTGTGGGCAAGATCCGCTGCATGTGGAGTGCGATGGAGATACAAATTGAGAGAAAAGTGCGTTGCTGCGACAGAACGAGATGAAGCAGCGTCTGCAAGATGACCTGAATCTGCTACTTCTACAGAAAAAAGCGATCGTCGATTCACGCGACTTGCAGCAGAAAGGTGAGAGAAGCCGCTGCTCGCACGCATATTATTGGTTTCTGTTGAGGAACGAGCACATGTCAAATCTTGTGGATGGTATATTGGCACGCGAGGGAGTCATGATTGCCTTGCCAACACTGAACTCACGCTCAATGAATGCAGATGATGTAGGAATCGCAAAGAGAACTCTCGCAACCACAGGGGGGATCTTGTACTGTCGGCATACGTTTTCAAAACTCAAGAACAGTCTTGTACCGTGCTGGCTGGAGTATGGTCTTGCCGCCGACATCCTCATTCTGCACAGCGCGTCCATCATTCTCGGCCAGCGGCGCAAGTCCGTCATTTTGGTTCTGCTGTGCCGCACGCTCATCATTCTCGCTCCGCTGCGTCGGAGCGCCATTTGAGGCTCTTGAACGCAGTGTAGCTTTCATTTGTCTGTGCGTCATCGCGCTAGCACTTCATTAACTTGAACTTCCAACACTTTTCTTGGACGAAGAACTTGGACAGGATTACGACAACCGAATCCAAGCTCTCGAAGGTCGAATGGAGAGGGTGCGTCGGCTGACTCTTCGAGTGGCGTTGGCAATCATGAGATCGCAAAGCTTTGTGTTAATCATCTCGTTTAGCCTCGTCGCCTGCTTGCAACTCTGCCTTATATCGAGACCGGCACTCTTTGCAGCCAAGGCGAACAATCGAAAAGCACGAGCGGTCTGGATTCTTGTAGTTGGGGTGAAACCCTGCTCCTCTGTGGTGGACGCCCGGGGCGATGGACACAGCGGCTGTGAATGGACAGTTTCACGTCGTCCAGTCGCTGCATATACACCGCAGCGAAGGATGCACGGCCCGCACGATAGGCCACGACGGGGACCTCGACATTGTCAAATGGCTGTGTGAACAGTACCCCGGGAGAGAAGTATCTTCAGCTATGATCCACGCCGCCGACTGTTGACAGCTAGATGTGCTCGTGTGGCGTGGGCTTATTGGTCATCGCAGCGAGAGTTCGACTGTCTGCGCCGAGTCACGCAAGCGACCTTGTCGTCTGCACGAAGAGCCGTTGTATTCCCACTAAACCCAAATACGTTCTTCAATGGATGCAGTCCCAAGCGACGCCGCGGTGCACGCGCTGCCCAGCACGCAACGCCAAAGCTAGGGCGGTAAATATGCTGGATCACTTGATGTGGATCGCGACCCGGCCTACTAGCTGTACGCTCGAAGCCGAAGGAATTGAGGGCTGACGATCTCCTCTCCAGTGTGAATGGACTAGCGAATGGCAAGAATCGCGTGGTGAAGCAACCTACGCCTGCTCTTACCCCTTGGCGTGCGGATGTGGCTGGTGCGTGTCAACCCGTGGCGGTTTGTAGGTCTGAGCGGATGCAAGCGCATCGACGTCTGGCGCTGGATCGACGCATATCCTCACAACCCGCAGTCGACGGTGTGCTCATGTCAAGATCTTCTAACCGATCAGTCCAGTGCGATGCATACCACCGCGAAAAATGGCGACCTCATGTAGTCCATATTTGTACGTAGTCCAGCACGAGAGAGTCATTGTTGCTAAATCCGTGGCGGTTGTCGAGTTGCCGCTCAAAACGAGCATCTAGACACACTCCATCCAAGTACAAGACGATCAATTCGAGTGCGACCAGATGCAACAGCCTCCGGCGTGCTACAACTTTCGGCGTGGTTGCACTCGTAATCGTGAATGGCTCACCACCTCTTATCTACTATACAATCCCATCCATCGCGTTCGAATTCGACCACAAAACCTATGACATTAGCCTGTGAGACCGAATATGTTATTTTTGAAGAGATGTTTGCGTTGGGACGCGCAGCCTCATCAAGCTCGTCCTCACAACCGCAGCCACCAACGTTTTATGCTCGTATATCTTCGCTCACTCTGGTGCATTCCCCACCAACATCGACCTTGTCTTACAGTTCTACCATCTCACAGGAAGGAAATCTCTGTCAAGCGAAGAGCAGCGATGAAGTCCGCAGGCGAGATCCTCGCGCTCGTCGACATCGTATTCGCCGTGCCACTCGTGTTGCTCATGAACTACTCGCTCTTCCAGTATCTGGTCACCACCTTTTAGCAGCGGCGACAAGAGCGCCGTGTCCGTCTATTGCTCTTCATTGCGTTTCTCAGCTGCGCCTCCCTAATCCCGTTCGCGTTCCCCGACCACGAGCTCGGCCGCAACCTTAATGACGTGTCTGAAGTCTGTTCCGTAATGACATTTCTGATGCAGATCACGCTCCTCACGCGCGACGTGAGCAAGCGCCTCCGGATCCGCTCCATTCGCGTGCTAATGTGGTCTGGGGAGCTCTTGGTGATCGCCAGTTTGGCCATGCTGCTAGTAAATGTCGTCTACATGGTCGCACCGGTGATTAAGCTTGACGCTATCGACTTGCTCGATAATGTGATCGAAGTCGTGTCGCTCGCCTTCATCGTCTCGTTTCGGTTCTACTTTTTGGCCATGGTGAAGGGCTACAAGAAAGTGTGGGCGACGCAGAAGCGGGAGCTACTGTTCTACATGCTATTCCTCACACACGAGGTCCCGTTCGACTTCTTGAAATACTACACTCAGCTCGACTGGGAGCGAATCCAGGCGTTGTGGATGCGCACAACAATCACCATGTGTCTCTCTACGACGGTCACGGCACGCCTCTCGAGTGTAAACTCGAAGAAAGTACACACATCAACCAAGCTCGGGCAAGTCGGGCCAAGCCAGCGCCTCACGAGTAAACATAAAAGCGCCGGAGAGCCCGAGACGTACGTGGTGCCGTTGTGGACGCCGTCGATCGTTCGGCCGCCAGTGGCAGTCGCACCCACGAGGTGAACGCAAGATGAAAACATTTAGCAAAGCCATATTTCGTTCCCAGTTTTCTGTTTAAAAGGCAATGGCAACGATCAGTCCGACTCGTGGTTGCAACCGGCGGCGAGACGGCCCATGGGATGTCTCCGCGCTTTCTGCGCCAATAACAATCCATGGTGTGCTCTGCGACGTGTGCACGATTTCCTGCGACGCGCGCCGGGTCAGGCTTTTGGGTGGGCCAACCCACTATGTTGCGGATCGTGGAAGGACCCGGAGCCATAGAGATCCGATGAATATCACGTCGGGGCGCCAGGAGGTTAGGATCTTTGGGGAAGGGTCAGGCGGGGAGAAAAGGAAACACCGAGGCAGTTCGACTTAGACGGCCCAAGGAGGACAAGCGTCTCCAACGAGCAAACAAACAGGACCAAGTATCTGTAGGAAGTAGGTATTCATCCATATTCAAGAGCCTCTCAGTCCCCTCTTTTCCTTATAGAGCCGAGGCCCAGTCCTAGTGATCTCATGAGTCTCTGCTAAGGTCGGACTGTAAGTCCTAGATTCGTACGCTCTTGGAGTCGAGCCGCGTGTGACGAGGACGTGGGAGCCTTGTGCTGGTGGGGAGTCCGACAGGTCCTAGCTAAACCCACCGTAACCGTACGTGAGACGTGCTGCGTGAAAGGGGCCAGCATAGGATTGGTCATAACCAACACGCAAGACGTACGGAAAAACGATCTACTTCCTCCATCCAAAAATATAAGGCGGATTTTCTCTAACATTCTCGACAGTGCGCTAGGAAAACGCCGATTGGCAGAATCGAAAGTGTTGATTGGCTGCGTTCTTTAAACGAGTCAAACGGCACATTGGGGATTGAGACATGGCTCCGCGAAGTAAATGCTTCGCACCAGCATCATTTTCAGAATGACGTAGCGACCGCAAAAGTAGCCCAAGAAGCGCAAGAACTTGGCTCGGACCGAGCGCGGAGCAGTGTTCGCGCGGATGTACGCTGAGGCGTCGCAGCTGGGGCTTCCTCCGCATCTTGTTGCCGAGCTGGCCCTCCAGTACAAGTGTTCCGAGCGGTCTTTCCATCGCTTGTGGAAAACCGCTCGCGAGATGATCATGGCAGGCACTATCCATGATGTCAAGAGCGGTCGACGTGGTCGCAACGGCCGGAAGCCTCGACTGCGGCGGAATTTTAAAACTGGGCTCCGCCTTATATTCTTGGATGGAGGAAGTAGAACCGACAGCCAAGCATTTGATACCATTTCTAAGCGTCGGACCAACCTTAACCAACGAGGGAAACGACGGGAACACGTTGGCGAAGCCACCGAGACGGCGCACGTTTGCCATCTTTCGCATCATTCGCATCATTCGCATCATTCGCATCATTCGCATCATTCGCTGCGGCCGCTAGAGAAACCAGCGCGGCGTATGCCATACGCTTCGACCTGGTGATCTTACCGAATAATTCGTTGGCTCTCGAAAGTTTCAACAAGTGGCGAAAGGTTCCCTACTCGAGTTAGGGCAGTAATGAAGGAGTGGATGGATTCATACTTGCCGGCATTTTGGTCTCAGAGTCAAATCCCCTGGAAGGAGCATTGGCATGTGTGACCGGTATAGCGCTTTGTTGTGACGCATGAGTCATTACGTTCACCGCCAAAGACTTCATGATCGTAAAACAAAGTCATTACCCCTTATCATCACACATCTTGTCAGCTCATGATGGCGGACGGAAGGAGACTACGGAGCTTGGAGTTTTGTTGCTATGGGAACACCGTCAGTAACATCTCCAGCATACGCTTTCAAAGCCGAGAGCTGGCGCCAGGCGTTGACAAATGCGACTGTCCACCGCAGACGCAAACTGCGTCGGACAAGTTCGCCAGAATGAATGGAAATCGACTGCTGTACAGTATACATGCTTCCGTGTTGATGCTCGTTTCGAAGTCGTAAACCCGTGGGACACTACCAATGGACAATCTATCTTCCGACATATGGCCATCTTCTTCTTCCGAGTCATTTGACTGTAGCCATTCATCGAGGCACAGAAGCGGATCAGGGACACACTTTACGAAAATGAATGCAAAACACTTTGCTTGCCACGCACAGGACGAATGGCCAGGTGATCCGAGCCTGTGGCGATTCGACTGGTTAGGACTTGTTTGGTATCCACTTGCACATAAACAGGTTAAACAGGTCACCTATATACACTCTCGCAGACTATACACACGCATTCAGCTACTTATCACAAGTGCAAGCTTCCTTGCATGCTTACGCATGCCGCTGAAGACCAATCTCTCTAGCCTGACTGATATGACAGCGAATGGCTTCACATGACACCACGACTTCTGCCGCCATCCAAAGACTGACTGCGACTTGTCGCTCCTCGCATCATGGCTTCGTCTCCCAGTTTAGACTGATCATCTGGACACGTATACTTTCCCAATATCTATCATTGATTGGCTAAAAATGCTAACAAGGGGTAGGTAGTATACGTTCCCAGCTGACTGTTGGATTACTGTGTCGTTGTGCTGTGTTCTTCCCCAGCAATCGCCAGCAGCTCTAAAACAGCCTCTCTCACGCGTCATCATCGCCGGCCGCGCTCATTCGCGCTTTGTCTCTCGCTCTCTCCGATACAGTACGTTACCTGTCGTCCTCCCCTTCGCGTCTCCCTCGTCTGTCTCGCGTCTCGCGGCGGTTGCAGTTCGACCGCGTGTCTCCTTCGCTCGCACTTTTGAATTCATCGGCAGTCATGTCGTCGCTCCTGCCGTTCGCGACGTTTGGCGGCGCGCGCACCAAGCGCAAGCTCTCGAGCATGGGGGACAAGCCGCTCTCGAGCCACGACCTGGCGCTCGGCAAGCAGTTGCGCGGCCACGGCGATGGTACAGGGCTCGTCCCCACCTCGGGCAGCACGTCGACGTCGGCGTCGGCGGCCGCGGCCTCGGCGTGGTGCACCATTTGCGAGACTTTGGACCTGCGCGAAGTGCTGGGCTTTTTCGTGTTTGAGGTGTTGGTCGTGCTCTCGGTCGCGCTCGGGTGCCTCGACTGGATTCTCTTTTTCAAGTTGGTTATCGAGCCCGAGACCCACGACGTGCGCGCCAAGTGGGGCAGCGTCTGGCTCGCCTTCACCATGGGTCTGCTCTACGTCCGTTCGGTCTTCCGCGCCAAGTGCGACGCCAACATGCGCCTCCTGGCCGAACACGCCGAGCTGTTTGTCGCCATGTCGGTCGTCATGGTGCTCGCGGTCAACGTGGCGTTCATGCTGCACACGCCGTCGACACCGCTCACCGACATGGGCTTTCTGCTCATCCCTGCGCAGGCCGTCGACTCGCCGTGGCGGCCGCTCAGCGACATCCTCACGGCCGCGATGCCCGTGCTATTTCTCGCGCAGGCCCACTTCATGACACGCGAGAACCGGTGCCGCGTCATGACGACGTTTTTCCGCGTCGCGACCGTCAATTACTTTTTACGCATGTGCACAATCGCATTGACGTCGCTCCCCGGCCCCGCGCCGCACTGCCGCCCCGACAGCCCCAACTATCGTCCACCGCAAAACTGGCTCGACATTGTCACGCGCATTGGCCCGATTTACGGCGACTACTCGTCCTGCGGCGACCTCATTTTCTCAGGCCACATGGCGTACACGACCACGGCCGTACTGCTCTACCTGCGCGTGCTCGACCGCCACTTTCCGCGCCTCTCGCGGCCGCGGTGGATCGTCGGCATGCTCTATTTGTGCGTACTCGCGGGGCTCTGTATTGCCGGCCGCAAGCACTACACAGTCGACGTGGTGCTCGGCTTTATCATCTCGACACTGGTGTTCTTCCACTTTGAGCACGGCTGGATGCCGCTCTTCCTCCAAACCACGCACAATGTCGCGCTGTTGCTGCACGCCCAGAACCCCAAGGGCTCGATGCGGCGGTACGTAGACGGCAAGCGGTTTGTGAGCATCGAGGTTTTCGACGACGACGCCGAGCTGATGATGAACGGCATGGAGCAGGCCATGGACGAGTACGACGACACGCGCGCAGGCGACAAACTGCTCAAGTCGGGACTCAAGAACACGATTCCCAGGCACGAGATGGGCGAGTTTATCTGCTGAGAGAGACCACGTGGAGTCCGTAGAGAGTGAGAGAAGTGGTGGCAACTAAATTGAAAATAGAAAATAGAGCAAGAGAAACAAACCCACTCGGGCTCAGGATCGACAACTCAGAGACATTGATCATTTTTTACGACACTACTAGTACGCACTGCTTCACGACAGCCGTGAACGCTACACTACACAACACTAGCCCATTCATATCCACATCCTCCAATCCAACACACAA